>LPNX010815766.1:25495-85006 GCA_001517045.1 Pseudotsuga menziesii | reverse complement strand
TATATATATGGGCCCTCGGATGATGTTGAGGGACCTTTTACATGTGATCCTAGTCACCACAAAACTCATAATAGTTAAGTAAAATGGAAACACTCGTGTGTTTCTTTGAACTAGGCATGGGTAGGAGTGATCTTGTGACATCATTTAACACATAGGATAGGAAACAAAAATTCCCAAGAACTTATGAACTAAGTAACGCTTGAGCATTATAAAAATACATAATGCATGAGCATTTCTTAGTTTATAAACACTCGAGAATTAAATTTAATATATTAAACCCCCTAAAATGGTTGTGGCCTCCATTCCATGTTCCACGTCCAACACCCGTGATAGAGGTGAGACTTCTCGAGAATTTTCGACTACTAGAGGGTCAAATTGGAAGAAGAGGGCATATATTTGGAGAGGAGGAGAGGGTTGCCACAGGTACATGGATAGGGGAAGATGTAGGTGCAATGGATGGAGTCGACATGGGTGTAAGGGATAGGGTGGAAGTGGGTGTTAAAACTATAGATGAAACCACTGTAGATGGGACACCAATCGCTGTAGCGATGGTTGCAATTAGGTAAGGGTTGTGATGTGGATTGTTGAAGGATAAACAAGTGTGGTACTAACAAGAGGGGATGGGTGTGAGTAGATATATATCCCCATACAATGGATTCCAACACCCTATGGGGAGAATGGGTATGCCAATCACGGGGGAATGGTGATCAGTCACTATACTTGGAATGAACTACAAAAATAGTGTACTAGGTGGACGCTGGGGAAGCAAGGGTGAATATGGTGATTGTATGGTGAATGACAACCTACATAAGCATATGCAATACATTTCGTTAGGACAAAAACATTTAAATTAATCCTACAAATACATAAGGTTTAACATCAAATATTTAATTAATTAAACATGTGTTATCTAGGTGAGGGGTTATATGCTTACCCCAAGTGGATACCCATGCTCAACATCTTTGCTAAGAAGTCGTGGAAACATAATAACATTAATATTGATTTCTCAGAAATAACTTTGACAATTGAAAAAAAACATTTTTAAATCCTACAATCATAAAGTTATTTAAATACCTGTGTGTGAGGTGCCACAATGTATTCTATTGTTACCATAGCTAAATCAAGGTTAGGAGAGATAATGTCTCCCACCTTTAGGGACTTGTGTCATCTTAGAATAGTTATACAAGCCAAAAAAACAATACTTAGATACAAATAATTTAAGCAATGTCTATCTAATTCTTGTCAATTATAATATATATACTCAAATGTTTACCATCATTTACAAATGATACTAACCTTATCCAAAAATCTATTGCATGTAGGATCCTCTATCGAGCCATTGAAAGTATCCCACAATGAGTGCATCGATATGGCGATAGTTAACATTGGGAAAAAATTGTTTCCTCACTTCCTATCATAGAAGGTATATGATCAGTGGGGTCCGAAGGACATGCACTTGAGGGTCCTCCATAATGTTTCGATGAATCATGTTTGGATGACATGCCATAAATGCAATGTGATACCATACACATGTGTAAGATGTGATATGGCAGTGAAAGTGTCATCCATGTGATCTACTAGTTGAGGTGTCGGTTGGTGGGTGGGGGGTGGTTTAGGCATACACCTAGGAATAAGTGTCCCTCTCATTGGAATACAACTAGTTATTGGTCGATCCTTGGTAGATATAAGACCAACCCACTAACACTTACGAATTCAAAATGGTTCATGAGGAGACCCAACAAGAACTCAACAAATAGTTTCTGAAGAAAATATAATGGATCGTCCCTATCGTTGCAAGGAGGTTTTAGAAAACTTTGAACCAACGAATTATTCATCTTTGATTCCATGGATCATATGTGCACCAATCCATACAAAAGAACCTTTTACATAAATCAAGGGGTTTCCCTGTTATGGGGTCAAATCCAACAATAGTTTGTTTTGAAATTTTCAAATATGTTATTTGTTCTTTATTAAGACAAATGGAATATATATATATATATATATCGTCATAGCCCTATATTCATATATGATAAACAATTAACTATGGGTATGGTCAATGTAGGAAATGATGATATCAATGGATCATGGGGTATTCACTTAGTGAAACCATGTCATAGAGCCTTCTTTCATGGGATATTAAAGAATACCCCTAATTTCACAAGACATTGATAATTACCTACAAAAATCATTTCGTTGAGCCCCCTCCCAATACATATTTCCAATTAAAAAACTTATTTTTACGATGTATTCCCTATTTTTACTAGAAACCCCCTTTTATAGCCCCCATACCCTACTTCCTACCCCCCAATACCTACAATATATTGACTTTATTTTAACAATTAAAAAACCCCCCTTTATGAATGAAGATGATAAGATATTGCTCAACATGGTGAATCCCCTATGCAATGGATGTAGCTAACCATAGTCTTGGTGGTTCCCTTGTGGTTCTAAGGTCTTGAACCAAGCTTCTCAATTATCTTAAGCATTGGTTAATATGGGTTTATGTGCTTCGGTTCTTCTCACGGTTGATGTTTGCTAATGGATTTAGTTTGTCGTTCTTTGTGCTTGGACTATCATAAAGGTAATGTTTGTTTGTTGATTTGGTTTGGGGTTTTTTGTTATTATAGTGAAAAATAGAAAGTGTGCACGTAAAAAAATTTAATTTTTTTAAATTTATGAGTCTTTTAAATTTAAGTCATTTTTATCAAACCACAAAATATAAAAGAAGAATAAGAAAATTGTTGAATAATTGCATGAAGGAAGGAGTGGGAAAGTTATTTGATGGTGAATATGCGCTTGCGTTCCAGTTTCAATCGCCAATTGCCATTGTAATCCATGAGAATGGGGATAAATAAGAAACACATTTCTTTTGTGCCATTTTTAGCACACACAAAGGAACACACATTTGTTTCAGAAATGCACACATAAACCAACATAGGCCCATATTAAACTAAGATCTAACAAGCATCGTGAGAGATCCAATTTCTTAAGGCGTAATATTTTTTTAATCTTCATTTTTTTATACTTAAAGAAAAAAATATACCTCAATAAATTGGATCCTCCTTTGTGCTTGATGGATTTGGGTTTAAGGTGGATCTATTCTAGTTTTAATTTTGTTATTTTATGTGCTGAAATGAATTTATTAAACTACGTTTTATTTTTGGTAACTTATCAGGAAACATGATTTTTAATTTATTTTTTATTTTGCTAACTCATGAGTTGACATGAATTTTTTTAATACTTTCTTTTACATTTTACTTTTGGCAAAGTCACATTACATAACTTTATGTGACAACATCTCCCCCATACTTGGTTATAGAGCATCTAGTTATTCTCTATTCTCCAATCAATTAGCCTATGATTCTTTTGCAAAGTTTGATTTGTGCTAAAATTGAAAGAGAACCCCTCAATTTCATATCGTGTATCCAATCATAAAAACTTAGATGGCCTAAATGTAGAAGGTTACTTTTCATATTTTCCCTTTGTTTCGGTGTTAAGGTATGGAATTGAGCAAACATGCTTGTTGGAAACTATACTACCCATAAAAAAATATTTAATATTTTTATCTCAAAATACATTGGATGTGTTTAAATAGGGTTTTAACCAAATAAAAATACTAAAAATAGAATTAATATGAAATCCAAATACAACATAAAATCTTATGGACAATCTATAACATAACTCATCATATAAAATCTTATGGAGACTCTTTGTGTGCAAATATCAACCTTGATAAAATGTAGTAAAGTGGTTTGGAGCATTTCGAGCACAAAGATATTTTAAAAGGAGGCTAATAAGCCTTTGTACAAAACTTTCAATACAACAAAAATATAGTATCACACATTAGGTGTGTCATGTGGTTACTATTAAACATATAAAGATTACCAATAGACAAATATATGTTTTTAGATAAAAGAAAAAATATAAATATTTTCATTTATTAAATAAACTATTTGAAATCTAAATTTGTTCTCATATAATATTGTGAAGGTGTGTAAAGGCATGTTATTATTCACAACTAAATACAAGACCAACATTCATCCATGGCAATAGATATATGAATTAATAAGGCTTGGTTGGTTAGAACTATAAACTTAAGATTTAATTAATTAAAGGCTGGACAATAGCTTTCTAGTAAAATAATATAATGAAATTAAGTTGTTAACTTAACCTAAGTAATAAAATAAACTTAAAATAAAATTTAATATAAAATATTATATATCTACACAAAAAGATAAGAGCAAAATTATAGAGTACAACATATTTTGTAATCTTTTGTTAGATATTCGGGCAACCTATACTATTATGAGACACCATTGAAGTTGATTTGACATCTATACGTTGTCACCTTCTGAGGTGTATGTTTCACCATATATAATGTATGTAACAATATTAAATAATAAAATTTTTGTTTATATGATTTCCACAAATACTTCAATGCTTTGTAAGTTGTACCTAAGTTGGTTTCCATCCCTTGGGAATAATTATGTATTTCATTTTGTGTAAGGTCTATATTTCGTTTTGTGTATTTCGTTTTATATACGGTGTAAGTTATCTTCTGAGATGAATGTTGCACTCAATGGCCGCTCTTTTCAGAATCAAAACTAGGGGCGTTCCAACTGGGTTAAATTCGCATCTTTCACATCTTTTTAGATTTTTGTGTTACATCTGCAGCATCTCCACTTTATTTTCCACAACAAATGACAACGATTCGACGTGTCCATGAATATAAATATTACCAGCGTAGATCCAAATCCTAGGCTCTATCAAGCGCCGAGATGGATCAAATCTCTTGAGGTGCAAACCTTTTCTTAGGTATAAATTGATTTGATTCAAACCAAAAGACACATCTTTTTATTTAAGGTCCATATATAATTTTATTTTATTAATATTTAATATTATTTATGGCCGGCATATAATATTTTTTATTTTGTTAGGAACGAACATTACATCGTTTCCCCACTCCTACAATCATAGGCTGTTTAGGAGGCCTTGCACATGGTCTTAAAATTATTTGCAAGGCCCTCCTAAACCATGTACAATAAAACCATGGGTTGTTTAGGAGGCCTTGCACATGGTTTTAAAACCATTTGCAAGGCCAACATTTTTTTGTGGATAACTCATTTTTGTGTTTTTTTCTTGACCCACATATTTTTTTTTACGGATAATTAAATTTTTACTTTTTTATTGTTTTGTTAGGTAGGAAGATTACAACATCTCCCCCATATTAGATTGTTTTTGTGGCCGACATTTATTTTGGCGTATTAGAAAATATAGTTTTTATTAATATTCACTATCACTATTATTTTTTGCCGACATGTTACAAACGTTACATCATGTTACAAGATCTCTCCCATAATATTCACTATCACTATTATTTTTTGCCGACATGTTAGTAACGTTACATCACATTACAAGATCTCCCCACACTGGGCTGTAGAGGGCCTCTCGACGCAATAATAATATATTACTGTAATTGTGGAATTTTTTTTTTATTCCGATTCAACCTCCATGTCATTGTGCATATTTCATATTGATTAACAATTACATTCTTTCAAAATCGTGTAAACAAAGTTGTTAAAAAATATTTTTGTGATAGGTATTCACATATTGATTTATTCAACCTGTGCAATACAGAGAAACATCTTGGAAATTCAGATTTTTTTTCTCGACTCTAAAAAATACTTGATTGGGTCAATGGTCTCTCTTTTCTGTAGGTAGGTAGCCTTATTTGGCCATTGGTGCAGCAAGACAACATTGCTTATGGATAGGTTAAGCTGAATACTTATTAAGCATATTTTTCTAAAAAAACTTGTACGTGATATTGAAGATCTTTGTAAAAAAAACTGTAAGTGATATTGAAGATCTTTCTAGAAAAACTGTAGGTAATATTCAAGATCTGATTTACTTTGAAAAATACAAAGACTTTACTATAATCAACTCAGGATAAGTGAAACTCTACTAGTTCTGCTTGTAGTTCAGCCATGGTCTCTGTTTACGTGATTAATCCTGTTTTCTTTATCTTTTTCTCAGGCTATATTTTGTATAAGGTTATGCATATATTTGTATCTGGATCTGCGTATTTAATTATAGGGAGGCTTAAGGCACTTTTCAGTTATTTCATGTTACTGACATTGGAGGAGCTGTCTAACCAGGGGACTTTTTGACTTTCAGGCTGGTTTCTTTGGAGAAATCTGGTGAATTTAATTTACAAAATCTATAATTTATGTTGTTTGTTGGGTGATTTTAAGCTCAAAAACCCTCAACACCCATACTTTGTAAAATCTAGTAGTGTTTTTTAACATTTTGAAAATTTCATAAAAATTTATGGCAAAAAACTAGTAAAAAAAACAAATTTCAAAAAATCCTTTTTAGACAACTGGCTTGCGAAAGGCTATCCCTCTTTATAAGATTTGATAATCAGCATTGTTTTAATAATTTTGATCTAAGATTTGATAATCAGCATTGTTTTAATAACTTTGATCAGTTCTTAATATCGAATTTATTGCAACTTTTATTAAATTTTTAACATTGATTCCTTCAATGTTGGCGACAAGCTAAATTAATAATAAAATATGTCCGTTATAATAAGTTGTTAATTAATATTTTTCTATTCAACTCTTTAAAGCTTATAGTAGAATTGTACCAAAATTATCAGATCTGAGTTATAAACTAGAGTAAATGTAAGCACAGTGCTAATTTTTTATAATTTGGGAAGCTTTCGAAACTGCCAAACTTTCAAAGTTTTATAAAGGGAAATCGTATTACATTTTCAGCGATGTTTGCAAACTATGCATCGTGAGTGTCAAATTAATAATGAGAATGGTAGGTCTGACAGTGATCATTGACTCTGCAAGAGTCCGACAAAAGTAAGTTTGACTTGATCCATTAGAAGATTAATTGATTCTCTATATATATATCAAGTAACCAATAAACGATTACTTCGTCTGTCTCTCGATTCTATCTCCACAATCGTTGTGAAAGAATAAACGTTATTAAGAAAGCAACGCACAATTTGTTCCCAAAGACTGCAAGCAGCATCTGAAATCTAATTGTAAACTCTGACACAAGATGGTTCAATTTGCATTTCCGCTTTATACAAAGGATTTGTGGGATTCTCACATGAAGTACCCACTGAATTCCCCTTCCCCAAAAGTAAATAATGGAGATCAGGATGATCAGCAAGTACAAGGAGGACCACCACAAGTTTCTTATTTATCGCGAGATATCCAGGGTGTCAACTCTTGGAAAGGATTACTTGATCCCTTGCATCCAATTCTCAAAGCCAAGATTCTCAGATACGGGGAATTCGCTCAGCTTTGCTATGATGCGCTCGATGACAGAGACTATTCTCAATATTATGGAACGTGCAAGCACAGTAAATGCTCTCTTTTTCAGAAAATGGGTTTCCCTCATTCTGGTTATCAAGTAACTAAATATATATATGCAAATACTGGTGTTTTAAGGTCCTTTTTTGGCGACAAATCAATAGACGAAAGTGTTTGGATAGGTTTTATTGCCGTTTGCACCGATCCAAATGAGATACAGAGACCTGGACGATGGGACATAGTGATTGCTTGGCGAGGAATGAGAACAGCGCAAGAATGGATCCAAAATTTCAAAGATATATTAGTTCCACTTTCCCCTACACTAGCTCATGTCAATGTACAAAAAATTCAAGATCCAAACGTTCGAATAGAAAAGGGATTTCTGTCTTGTTATACTTCCATAGATGAAGGCTCTGAGAAGTGCAGTAGAAGCGCCAGAGATATTGTAGTGGGTGAGATAACACGTTTGCTGAAACAATATAAGGACGAGAGTTTGAGTATAACATTGACAGGACACATCTTGGGAGTTGCGCTTGCAACTTTAAGTGCATATGATGTGAAAGAGACAGTGAACATGCTAAGTATGTATACAAGTTGTTAGAGTCTGTACAAGTCAAGATCTTGCCGGAAAAGTCGACGAGTAGGGAACTTAATCTAGTGGAATTTATTTTTGAAGCTAAGTTGTTAGGTAGATAGTTATTACAGTCTTTAATAGTGAGTCACTTGGATCATGCTATAGCAATCTTCAGGTTGCCTATAAATAGAAGAAGCAAATTGTAAATCATTTTTTACACAGAGTCATACATAGACATTAGATAGCAGAGGAACTCAGGGTGAGAAAGAGAAGTCGAAGCTCAAGCTTCTGTGCATGTGATTTAGTCAAAGAGCTGAAGCTCTGTAGACCGACGAGTCTTCACTGACCGACAAGTTTGTAATACTTTGTATTTCTGCATAGTTAAATATATGAAATAGTTTGTGGTTGAATGCATGTTTATTTGGCCACACATATTTCTAGATTTACTTCTGTAAATGTCTTTTACAATTACTCATAAGTGAAAGATCAAAGAACCCATAAAAATCTCACCGCGTGAAAGTTCCAGGTTTTACGGCACATTGGTCGATTGAAGTCAGTGAAAAGTAATTTGTAATTTCTTAAGTTTTTAGACTAAGAAACATATTCTGCAGATTTCGACTAGAGTGGTCGAAACCTACTAGAGTGGTGGAGCCGACTAGAGTGGTGGAGCCGACTAGAGTGGTCGGTTGAGTCAACCGACTGAAGCAGCCGTCGATGGAAATTAGTGAGCTGACTTAGTCGAAGACAAGAAGTCAACCAACTTGGTCGAAGTAAAAAGTGGTCGAGGTAAAAACCGGTCGGACAAGTAAGTCGAAGTAATTTTGGTTGAGTGAAAGACCGACTAAAATTAATAAAATTGTTTAGTCGGACATAAACAAGTTTCACCCAACTAAGAAAAAGGGTAAAATGGTCGGCGTGAAAAGTGAAGATTATTTTTTTAATATCAACTGAGCCCTAAACCCAAGTTTAGTTGGCTTGGTTTAGGCTAACTGGTATCAGAGCAAGGTTATATGAGAGCAAGGTTTATATCAGCCCAAGATTTTAGGAAAGAAATATTGTCTTAAAAAGTGGAAATTAATTTTCTAAGGAAAGTTAATTAAAAAAATTAAAATGGCTTCCACTTCTGGTTCATTGCAACCTCCAAGTTTTACAGGAAAGAATTATGAATATTGGTCTTTAAGAATGAAGGCTTTATTCAGAGGTCAAGATGTCTGGGAGATAGTTCAGCATGGTTATGAAGAACCAGCAGACATGACAGCATATAACAATCTCACACAGGCTGAGAAAGATGTCTTGAGAGAACAGAAGAAGAAAGATGGAAAAGCTCTATTTTTCATACATCAAGCTATGCATGAGAGCATACTCCCAAGAATAAAAGCAAAGACTAATGCCAAGGAAGCATGGGATACATTGGAGACTGCCTATCAAGGTTTGGATAAGGTAAAGACAACCAAGCTGCAGATTCTGAGAAAACATTTTGAATCTCTGTCCATGAAAGATTCAGAGAATGTAGACACATTCTACACCAGAGTTGTTGGGTTGATAAACCAACTGAAATCTCATGGAGAACCCATATCAGACCAAAGGGTTGTTGAAAAAACTCTCAGAAGTATTCCCCCAAGATTTGAAAACTTGGTTGTGACCTTAGAGGAACACACAAACATGTCAACATTTACCATTGATGAGCTGCAAGCTTCACTCATCAATCATGATCACAGACTCAACAGATCACAGACATCATTGGAAGGTGCATTTGTAGCACAATCATCCATAAGCCGTGGTAGAGGCAGGGGGAGAAACAACTTCAAAGGCAGAGGAAGCATTTCTTCAAGAGGAGGACGAGGCAGAAGTCCTGCAAATGTCAGTGGAAGAGGAGATAACCAAAACCCAAGTCATCCAAGTGGCCAGAGGTTTGATAAATAACAAATTCAATGTCATTACTGTAAGAAGTTTGGTCATTATGCATATGAATGTAGGAAAAATCAAAATGACCAAGGAAGACAAAGCCCAAGTCAGTCGACCAACACCAGCACTTCGACAAGTGAAATGTTAATGGCATTGACATCTCCACTTGAATGCAATGCTGTTAAAGAAAGTCCACATGACATATGGTACTTAGATTCAGGATGCAGCAACCATATGACTGGTAATTTAAATCTGTTTTCCAGTCTAGACACTTTAGTTAAAACTGATGTTACACTTGGAAACAATATCCAAGTTACTATCTTAGGAAAAGGCACTGTTGATATTCTAACCAAACAGGGGGAGAGTAAGTATATCCCTGATATATATCATGTTGAAGGTCTGAAACATAATCTGTTAAGAATTGGACAGTTGTTACAAAAATGCTACAGAGTCTGCATGGAAGATGAACACTGTGTGATCAAAGACAAGCATCCAAGTGACCAGCTGATAGCAAAAGTGCCAATGACAAGAAACCTCTTGTTTCCATTGAGGATAGTTCCCGACATAAAAGGGAAGACAAATACAGGAGCTGCATTCAAGGAAGAAAGTGAAGAAATAGTCGAGCTCCTCGACAAGAGAGAAAATTGCAGCGCTAATTTGCAAGCTGCATTTCAGAAAGAAGTTTAGGAAGAATCCCGGTTGTGGCATTTCAGATTTGGACATCTGAATTTTGGTGGTTTGAAGCTACTGCAAACAAAGAATATGGTGAAGGGATTACCATTGATCGACAGACCAGAGAGGGTTTGTGAAGGCTGCATTTTTGGCAAGCAGCATAGAGAGACATTTCCAATCGGAAAGTCCTATAGAGCACGCACACCACTTGAAATTGTGCACTCTGACATTTGTGGTCCAATGCAGACATCATCCATTGGTGGCTGCAACTATTTTCTAACATTTATTGATGATTACTCAAGAAAGACATGGGTATATTTATTGAAACGAAAATATGATGCATTTGGTTATTTTTAGCAGTTCAAGGCACTTGTGGAGAACCAAAGTGGTCATCGCATCAAGATCTTAAGGACCGAGAGAGGAGGTGAATATGTTTCAAATGAATTTCTAAATTTTTGCAAGACCCATGGAATACATAAACAATTCATAGCACGGTATACACCTCAGCATAATGGTATTTCCGAAAGAAAGAACATAACCATCATGGAGATGGCACGCAGCATGTTGGCAGCCAAGCATTTGCCAAATGAGTATTGGGGTGAAGCAGTCACAACTACCATATACATTATGAACCGATGTCCGACAAAGAGTTTGAAGAACAAAGTTCCCCAAGAAGCATGGACAGGTATGAATCATAGTGTTTCCCATTTAAAAGTTTTTGGTTGTGTTGCATATGCTCATATTCCAGATGAGCTGAGAAGGAAGCTAGACAAGAAGGGACAGAAATGTATTTTTGTCGGCTATTTAGAAGACACAAAAGCATACAAGCTGTATGACCCCGTCACAAGGAAAGTGATAATCAGTCGGGATGTTCAATTTGTTGAGAATGAATCATGGGATGGAACTGTCGACATACATGTCAAGATTGTGTTGAACATCAACAATGATGATATGGAAGAGGAAGTGGTTCAAATACCACATGTAAGTCAACCGGTCGGAGCACTGTTGACTTCCATGACACCAAGACATGGTTCAACACAAGGACCATCGACACAAGTAGCAGCTCAAGCTACACCGACAAGTACACCAAGAGGACAACAGACTTCATCAAGCATTTTGCCTAGGACGACGTCGACAGAACCGGTGAAGACAAGAAGTCTATGGGAGATATATGAAGCTGGTACACCTAATTCATTCTCTCTCTTTGCATTATTTTCCCCTATATATGATCCACTGACATTTGAAGAAGCTGTTGAAGAAGAAGTATGGGCACAAGCCATGGATGAAGAAATAGAATGCATTGAGAAGAACCAGACATGGGAACTCGTCGATGTACCAAAAGACAAAGATGTAATCAGTGTCAAATGGATTTATAAGACAAAGAAAGATGCTGATGGGAATGTGCAAAAGCATAACGCAAGAATGGTAGCAAGAGGGTTCACACAGCAACCCGGCATCGACTTCAATGAAACATTTGCACCTGTTGCACGCATGGATACAGTCAGAACAGTTTTTTCCATTGCTGCACAAAAAAATGGCCAGTTCATCAAATGGATGTCAAGTGGGCATTCTTAAATGGCTATCTAGAAGAGGAAGTATATGTGGAACAGCCACAAGGGTATGAAGTTCCAGGTCAAGAACATAAAGTGTATAGGCTGAAAAAGGCATTATATGGTTTGAAGCAAGCTCCTAGAACTTGGTACAGTTGGATTGACTCCTATCTCATTGAAAATGGATTTCACAAAAGTGAAAGTGAACCGACTTTGTACACCAAAGTCGATGAGAAAGGTAAGATGTTAATTGTCTGCCTGTATGTAGATGATTTAATGGGCATTGAAGTTCAGCAGTCTGAAAGTGGTATTTTTATATCACAGTCTAAGTATGCAAGTGAAGTTTTGAAAAGGTTTAACATGTCTAATTGCAAGACAATCCCAACACCAGTGATAACAGGTTTAAAATTGAGCAAAGATGATGAAGGATCCACTGTAGATCCTACGCTATTCAAACGGCTTGTTGGCATCATTATGTATTTGACAGCAACAAGACCAGACATTATGTATGGAGTAAGTCTGATCTCAAGGTTCATGGAGTCACCAGAAGACTCACATTGGCAAGCAGGTAAAAGAATTCTGAGGTATGTAAGTGGCACAAGAGACCTTGGCATTATGTATTCAACCTCAGAAAATTTTAAACTCATTGGTTATACTAATAGTGATAATGGAGGCAGCATAGATGACAGGAAAAACACATCTGGGTACACATTTCATTTTGGTACAGGTGTTGTTTCATGGGCTTCAAAGAAACAACCCATAGTAACTCTATCTTCAGCTGAAGCAGAGTATGTTGCAGCAACAAGTGCTGCATGTCAAACTGTCTGGATGAGGAGAGTCTTAAAAGACTTGTCACAGAACCATCAAGAACAGACAACAATCTTCTGCAACAACAATTCAGCCATAGCATTATCAAAGAATCATGTGTTTCACAAGAGAACCAAGCACATCGACACAAGGTTTCATTTTATAAGAGAGTTGGTGAACGACAAGGAAATTTGTTTGGAATTTTGCAGGTCTGAAGACCAACTTGCTGACATCTTCACAAAGCCATTGGAAAAAGACACATTCCAATATCTGCGTAGTTATCTTGGAATGACAAGTTCTCCACAGTGAACTCTGTCATAAATAGAGCATGTCTAAGCTCTGAAACATTTTGCAAATTTTGTTTTAAAAATCCCCATCTACTCATAATTAAGGGGGAGTGTTGGAAAAATGTAATTACTCGCAGATCTGTACTTGAATTCTAGCTGACTCTGTCAGAGTCTGTACAAGTCAAGATCTTGTCTATTAGTTTGACAAGAAGGAAAATTCCACGACTAGGCAACATAATCTAGTCAAATTTATTTCTGAAGCTAAGTTGTTAGGTAGATAGTTATTACAGTCTTTAATAGTGAGTCAGTCGGCCCATGTTGTAGCAATCTTCAGGTTGCCTATAAATAGAAGAAGCAAATTGTAAATCATTTTTTACACAGAGTCATACACATACATTAGACACTAGAGGAACTCAAGGTGAGAAAGAGAAGTCGAAGCTCAAGCTTATGTGCATGTGATTTAGTCGAAGAGATGAAGCTTTGTAGACCGACGAGTCTGGACCGACAAGTCTGGACCGACCAGTTTGTAACCGACAAGTTTGTAATACTTTGTATTTCCGAATAGTTAAGTATATGAAATAGTTTGTGGTTGAATGCATGTTTATTTAACCGCACATATTTCCAGATTTACTTATGTAAATGTCTTTTACAATTACTGATAAGTGAAAGATCAAAGAACCCATAAAAATCTCACCGTGTGAAAGTTCCAGGTTTTAGGGCACATTGGTCAACTCAAGTCTTCCTACATATTTGGGCATATGTTTTTCATAAGTTATTTGGATTTGTAAATGTGTATATTTTACTTCATCTTACTCATAGGTGAAAATCATTTGTAATTTCGTAAGTCTTTAGACTAAGAAACATATTCTGTAGATTTCGACTAGAGTGGTCGGAACTGACTAGAGTGGTCGAGCCGACTAGAGTGGTCGGAACCGACTAGAGTGGTCGATCCGACTAGAGTGGTCGGAGCCGACTAGAGTGGTCGGTTGAGTTAACCAACTGAAGCAGCCGACTTAGTCGAAGGCAAGTAGTGAGCTGACTTAGTCGAAGACAAGAAGTCAACCGACCTGGTCGAAGTAAAAAGTGGTCGAGGTAAAAACCGGTCAGACAAGTAAGTCGAAGTAATTTTGGTCAAGTGAAAGATCGACTAAAATTTATAAACTTGTCTAGTCAGACATAGACAAGTTTCACCCGACTAAAAAAAAAAAGGTAAAATGGTCGGCGTGAAAAGTGAAAATTATTTTTTTTAATATCAACTGAGCCCTAAACCCAAGTTTAGTCGGCTTGGTTTAGTCTAACACATACCCCTATCACAGTGTTTTCCTTCGCCTCTCCCCGCGTAGGAAACTCAACATTCGCCCAACGTATGGAGGAGATTGGCGTCAATGTTCTGAGATTGGTGAACAATAACGATGTGGTTCCTAGTGTCCCTGGGATTTTAATAAATAAGAACATGGGATGGCTCAGCAAACTACCGATTTTGCTTTCATGGACATATTATCATGTGGGCATCCAAATTTCTCTGCAAAACGATAAGTCACCTTTCTTGAAGCCGAGTCATAACCTGTCCGTCTTTCATAATTTAGAAGTTTATCTCCATTTAGTGGATGGCTATGTTGGGGAGAACAAGTCCTTCAAATATTCAGGCAGAGATCCATCTCTTGTTAACAAGAGCTCCGATTTATTGATGATAGCCTTCATATCCCATCCCAGTGGTGGCATGAAGGAAATAAAGGCCTAGTCAAAGGTACAAATGGAAAATGGATGTGGCCTGCTAGATCTCCTAGATCTCCTGATGCAAACTATGATCCGCACCAGATATGATCAATTCTTATTGATTATTCTCACAAATTTTCGTAATGGAATGTAAAACATTACTATTCAAATCAAGCTTCAATCTATGATTAGCTTATTAGACCATTCTATAGTAAGTTGTTTAATTGAATATTATAGAATACCAATCATATAGGCAGGGATCAAATTTGAAGGGCAGGGTCCCATTTCACTTTGAAGGGCTACAATATAGTGATCCATTCAATGCTGACCTGCAAAAATAAATCTTTCTTTTCATTTGAAAATGCTAAGTCAGTAAATAGTTTATTATTATTATTATTATTATTATTATTATTATTATTTTTATTAATTCTTTAATTATATGACCATTTGTATTGTTGTGCGTAGCTTTGGTTCTGTCTTCTTATTGTTGGGGCTCTTGAATCTTTGAACTCATAGGTTTCTCTTCATTTTGTGTGTTTGTTCATTTTTCACACCAATATTATTGGTTGCACTTTGTATTCACTTTCTTATTTTTTTGGTCTTAAACAGTATAAACTCTTCAGCATGATCAAGTTGAATAAAAGTGAACATATAGTAAACCATACTGTATCGCTCTCCTAAGAGGTAAATCCAGTAGCTGCAGAAATCTATAAAAAATTGATGGTGGTGGTAGACTCCCTTTTGAAGCCTAAATTTCAGTGAATCTGTGTTAGGTAGGAACAGAAATGGCACCACGGTCTCGTGGTACTTTCTCTTGTTGGTTGTCATTAGTGAATTTGATATTAAACTAGGGGCGATGAAATCAGGTCTAATTTCAGTGGTGTGATCAGGGATGTTTCCCAAACGTGCCAAATAATTCATTTTGTTATCGGATTTGCAAAGACCTTAGATAAAATAGTATGATACACCATGAACTATAAAGGATCTAACAATGGGCTATCAACTCATGGGCTCTGGTTATTCTGTTCCTCCATTTACTGACCATTGTTGCTACTCTCTGTCAAATAATGTTGGGTAGGCCCCGTTCCAAAGATGAAGAAAATTGTGCACATCATCAGAGGGAATCCAGGTGCTATTGGGTTTTAAAATTGACCGATGATGAATGGACGGTCACCTATGTACTTAAAAAACTTAATCTACTTGGCCTCATACTCAGCTATCGTACGACTATCCTGTTGTAAAGAGTTAAACTTATTAACATGATGCTGCAGGTAATGTTTGGACATATACTTCCTTCTATTTGGAAGCATTACTAAAAAAAGTATTGGTAATGCTTTTATGATTAAGATAGTCTATGATTACAGTAGGTTCACTGTATTATAGCTTGTTGTTACAAATAGAATTATTACCCTTGATATTGTGATAATACATGAAGCTTCATACTAGCTAATTATGGAAGAGTAACAAGTAAGTAACCCCAATAAGCTGTACACAGTATGCTTGATCATTGCTAATTATGGAATACACTATATATTAGCATAGGGTTAAGCTTGAATACTATACATATCCAAGTAACTTCATTTTTCACACTCTTTCTCTATCACGTAAACTAAGCGTATTGATAGACTAGTATGTACACTATAACTAGGAGTGATGCCCAGCTTAGCTCCAAGTAATACGAATGATTCGGGGAATTACAATGGAATATAATTAGGAACAGGATAATTAAAGCTCATAAGCAAACATAAACAGAGAGCTCATATTTACGTAATATAAGCACAATCATGGTAACACTCTATTACTATCGATCATAGTTATATGAGCATAGTGAGCAGTACTCTTATACATAAATTCCACATGTTATGACTATAATATATTATGGGATTCCTTATATTTATTACTTGTATTGAATGGTGTAAATAGGGTTAGTTATACTTAGCTTATTACTTGTATTGAATAGTGTAAATAGGGTTAGCTATACTCAGCCTCTTGCAGAGCATTTAATGCCACTGCAACAGGCATGCCAATCTTTGGATCTTAAACTGTTTCAATTCAAGGGTTGGTATGCTTATTACAGTCTCATTGAAAGCTCTGCACCAGGCTAAGTATTGTTGACAATGTAAATAGAGCTTACTATAAAAAAAAACACTATAACTGTCTCAGTAGCATCATTAACAAAGTATTACAAGGGTATACTCTTATCCAATACATATGGGTTTTACTTACTCTGATTAAGTGAGAGCTAAAGCAATGGAATCAACTTCATATCTTACCCGTATGAGCTATGTTTATATTGATTTATAGGTAAGAGTGTAGAGTCTTAGTCTAAGGTATAGGCCACTAATCTATGTATGATCTCCATGGAATACCATGGCTATTCTCTATACCAACCTGTATCACAGTATGCATATTGATTCCCTTTGTCCATATGTTACCATATTCACCGGTCAATCTCATAGAACTCCTCGGTTCCGGTATTGCCAGTAACTATACTATATATATAGTTAGAGATGAGAAAAAACATTGGGTTGCAATTTTCAGAAGGAAAGAAAAATCAAACGTTATCTATTTACCAATATTTTAGCCTAATTAAATTTCATAGATAAATTTTTAGAGCCAAAAAAAATATTTTAAAGTTACAAGTTACTATTTACAATTCTCATTTGGAAAAAAAGGAAAACCGCTTACTTGAGCCAACTGTAACTCCGAAAGCAAGATAGCTAAGACACCATCCGATGAACAAGAATAAACCCTAGCCCAGCCCCAACTGCAACCATACCTGCAAATTCCCAAGTCAGAGCAAACACTAAAATATCCAAGGTAAACAAAATATTGAAGAAAAACTACAGTTTAACTAAGAGTTCCCATCCCAAAATTACCAAGGTCACCATACAAAAAACAATGAGACCACCCAACTATACAAAATCCACCATTCGACATTAACACAAAGGTTGAGATGAATGTACATTATAATTACTAAAAAAATACCCCATTCTCGACATTTCCCGCCAATGGATTCCACCGTAGCAGTTCAGCCTGGGCGGCTGGAGATAATAATATAAGAGATGCAAATCAAAAAATAAATTAAAAAAAATATAGAAGCAACCTTGACTAAAAATTCATATACAAAGGAATGCTATTGTGATGAGATCCCAGACATGGCTGTAAAGTTAGCAGATAACCCCACACGGAAATTATAAATATCTTTTTCGCCTACTCTTGGTTCGATCCAAGAATGTTGGTGTAAATGCAGGGAAAGCTACAAACTGGATGGCGCGAGGATTACAAGAGGGCTAAAGGAATTAATATAGGAGGAGGCTGTAAAGATCGGTACCGCAAGATTCTGGGCCTTGGAGCTCTGAGAGGTCTATCAAGGAGATTTGTTGGTGAGGAGAAACAATAACTGTGAGGTTTGACGTAAATCTGAGGGAGAGTCTGGCTACCATTACCTTACACGAGTCTCCGACAATTCAGTGTCCACTTTCCATTTGCACTAACCCTTAATAAAATTCATTGAAAAAATTAAATGTTTTGACAGTGACACCCTAGTCCTTAACTGAGTCACCTCAGGTCCAGAATCCACTGTCATCTACTGCTAAGCACCGAGTTACTGAGCGCACAAGGCCTCCACAAGCCTCATCATCTCCATCCTGTCACTGTCGAGTTGTCAACTACAAATAAGGTCCACTACGACCTGTAGCCCGTCCAAGTCATCCAAATTCCCACATCCCATTGAAAACCCGAAAAATTTGGGGTTGCCCTTCAATTGTCAATGTACACCATTCTGCTTCATTTCATTGTTGATGGGCGCTCCATGAAACTAATTCTTTTTTGTAAGGAAAATTTCGTCGTGGTCATCTATGATGGGTAAATTGGCCTTTGACGAGAGCTGAAGCCTTCAAATTTGAAGCCTGCTATGATATAGTGTTCCTTAAATAACAAGACAAGTAGCAACGAATCAATTAAGACGACTCACGATGAAACTATTTAATTCAAAAGTAACAAAGCTGTCAAATTAGAGTAGTTGTGTTTTTGATATTTTTCCACAGAGTCCATCCAATGGCCACATAAGATATGAAATAGACCAAACAAGTCTTATAATTGTTCGATGTTAAGCTCTTCCAAACGGCTATTTTAAAAAAGAAATTGATATTTGGGGTGTGCAAATAGGTTTTTAGATTCAATGGCGCAGATCATAGGGCATTAATACTTTTGCGATTAGATTAGTTATGAATCTTCATTAGTTTATTAAATAAAAAATATAACGAAAATGCCAAAATTTAAGATTAAAAGTATGTATATTATAAATCCGAACATATATAATTTTAAAATTTTAGAAAATAAAAAGTAAAATGATTAATTACATTTAATATTTTAAAACAGCTTAAATAAAATTTAAATTTTAAACATAATATATAATTTAGATAACCATATGAAAATAAAGTTTAATTTGTGAATTTAGACTTAGAGCTTCAATGTATTTATTTCTATAATGTAGATTAAACAATGTGTATGATTTTAACATTCATAAATTTATTTAAAATAATTATTTAATTATTTAATTTAAATTTATTTTTATTTATGTAAAAAAATATAGTGTGAAAATTAAAAAATTTAGGCAAATGTTTTGTAATAGAAAAAGTATAGATGATATGATAATTATAATTAGATACAATGTTGTCATAGTTCCACTTTGATACTACTAATTTTTTTTGAAGAGAGGAATTCACAAGTCTTATAGTACTTGTCTAACACATGGTAGATTATAGTCTAGTACCACCACTTTCCACCATAACAATTGCCTTATCACCTTCCATATCAATAGTTAATGAATAGTTGAATTGTAAGTTAAAATATAATAAGATTAAAACAATTATATTCTAATAGTACCATTTAGTTCACCTTTATTATTATTATTTTTTGTCATTATAGCATGAGTGAGAGCATGATTCTGAAACACAACTAGGGTTTCCCTAGCTGTCAACTCTATTCTACGCGAGCTTCGTTCGCATGCCTCCTCCCTTGGCGTTCATGCTGGACCTTCCTCGAGCCTCTATGCTACTTCCTACCTTCACTTCGCACGAGTCTTGTTGGCTACGAATTCTCTCTCCTGGTCATGGCGCTTCACACCCAACTCTAGGCTTTCAAGGCCCCGGTTCAAGCTGTTCCTTTGGATGTGGGTCATCCCACCTCCAAGTTCATGTAAAAGTTGGATGAGATCTCCTCTTTGGAGCTTTCCCCTTTGGATCCGTGTGAGAAAGCACTCTTTCTCTCTAAGATTTCCCTCATCAAAAATTTTACAGGATTGTGGCCTAGCCTTAAGGAAATGGAGCTGTGGATTACCAAAAAATGGAACCCCATAGTCCAAGGTCAGGTTACTCTATTTGTAGTTGGAAGAGGGTATCTTGTTTTTCTATTTCGGAATAAAGAAGAGAGGGATTTAGTCTTCCGATTGGGTCCCTTCTTCATGGGCTCAAGAGGGTTGTTTTTAGCCCCTTAGACTATGGGTTTCAATCAAGAAGCAAAAATCCCAACCACTCCAGTCTCGGTCAGATTGCCTAGTCTCCCATTTCATCTTTGGGGGAAAATCACTTTTTATGATATTGGTAACAAGCTAGGGCACTTCCTGGATAATGCAGAACTAAAATGGGGTTAGTACAGATGTGCTCGCATTTGCATAGAGGTCAATCTAGAAAAAGGGCTCCCGGAGGCCCTAAAGCTTACCCTAGGAGATTGGAGCCACATCCAAGAACATGATTATGAACAAATCCCATTCAAATTCATCTTTTACCATGTATATGGTCACTTAGCCAAAAGCTTCCCGAAGAACACAGAATCACATAAATCAACAACTCCTTCTGCACCTAAAGAATCAGAGTTCTAGACGATCACTGATCAATGTTGACCTCCCCAAGGAAAGGAACCTCAAGCTTCCTAGCTTAAGGTATCATCTCAAGATCCTACTCCTCCGGTAGAACCTCCACTGGAAAACAAAAACAAATTTCAAGTTATGCAGGAAGTCGAAGCTCAGGAAACTGAAACAACAGATGATCTGTCGTGAGCAATTCCTCCCCAGGCCCCTTTGACCCCTTCGAGACACCTTCTACTGCACCCCCCGTGGAAGAAGCTTCCCCACAAATTGCTCCTTCAAGATCTAAGAGAGACCTCCAAATGATAGATCGTGAGACTTCAGGCCAAGTTAGATTGGGTTCCTTAGCCCCATCCTTTGGGACAGAAGGAAAATCCAATCCTGAAGACTTCTCAGCCCCTTCTCCTCCCCTCACGAGAGGGAGAAAGACCAACAAAGAACGAAGGGAAAAGGAAGCAGCCTTTAACATTTTCTTAGGCTCCGAGTAGAGGATAGACCCTTTCATTAAGGGGAAGACCACCTCTCCTCCTATCTAATGTTTTGCTTCTGTACTCTTCTTTGCTCTTAGTTCATGAGAGTTTTCTCTTGTAAGAATTCGTCTTTCTCACGAAAAATTTCCTAGAAGCAAGTGGGATTCATTTCTCAAAGTATTCATAAGAAGGATGATACTATTGTTAGAGGTCATCATCCCTTTATTTGAACTACCCCCTTTTGTATTCTTGGTTGGCTATAGCCTTTTTCTAAATACAATATCTTCTTGGTTTCTGTAAAAAAAGAACATTTAGTGCACCTTTAAGAGTTAAACACATCTTAAATATATTTAAGGATACTGTGAACCTTATTGTACCTAAAATAGTCACCTATTTTCAAACTTTATAAGTATACTGTAAGAACTTCAAATCCCAGTTAATCTTGTAACTATGGTATAAATGTTATATGATTTGGAGGGTTATCATCAACTAAATTTAGTTATACAATATTTTGTCAATTTGTAGTTTTTTAATTTTTAAAATGCATTTTTAAATATTTAAATATAGATTCAATGCTTAAAAATATTCATATTGCATTTTGATTGTGTATTCTTAATATTTTCTATCTGTATTTTCAATAATGCTTTTCAATTTTTAAATAATTTGAAAAATGATCCAAAAATAAAAAATTGAGCATGTTTACACTAATATAATGTGATTTTTTACTTAGGATTTGACAAGGAGACTTGAGCTAACCCATTGGGCTACCAAAACTATAGGCTATGATTGAGATGAACTAAATATTATCTCATTATATTATGCTTAACTTTAACATTTTTTCACTTTGCAAGAAATAAAATTATTATTATAATTATTAATTGCTTTTTAGTATTGTTGTTGTTATTTTTAATAATAATAATAATAATTATTATTATTTTTTAGTATTGGATTGTAACAACTTAATAATATTAAAATTTGTAATATTATTACTATTTAAATTATTATTATTGTTGTTGTTGGTATGTGGGTGGATGCACAATCATGGACTCCTTTAAAGGCACTTTAGATGCCACATGACACTGAAAAAATGGAACCTTTGACTTTAGGTGACAATTAGAGGTACTTGCTTCACCGATTTGAAGATCAGAAAAAAACAAAAACAAAAATTAGGTAATTGAATAACCTTTCATAATATATAAATTTTACCTATATAAAATTTGTGTAAAAGATTATAAAATTAGTTTCCCTTAAATTAGGTTTTGAATTTTTTAGCACATCATAACATATATGTTTGTGCAGGTGCAACATTATATGAGGTAAATGATGTCATTTTTTGATAAATTATTGCAGACGTATAAAGGACATATGGTACTATTGCAACACCATTTTTTCAATTTTTTATGAATTATTTTTTATTATTATTGATTATTGAATTCTAAAAACCTTAAAATGAAAACGTTATGTGTGAGTGCAACACTTTAGGGGATAATCTTAAAAAAATTCTTGATTTATATATATAAGATTGTAGAGCTCGGTCTCCTCTAGTGCACCATATAGTTTTCTTGCAAAATGGTGAAGGCAATCAAAAGTTATAAAAAAAAATGAATGTATCTATTTTCAAAAACTGATGTGTGTCATTTAGAAAAATAATAATAAATAGATAAAACACACCATCTGTAGGGAAAAATTACATATTCAGAATCGTAAGATTGTATTCTACAATATTCTATATTTTTATAAAAAATATTGTGTTTGTCATGGAAAAAAATGCCATTGAAACTGAGCATATTCACGGAGTTCTGAAATACAGGAAATAGCATTGGTTTATTTGTTTTAGCCAATATGTTCGATAGTTTGAAGCTATTTCTGAACATAATGCCAAGCCTTATTCCAACCGAAATTTTAAATTTTACAAAATGTATATGCGTTATAACACACAAGCATTATAATGCATATGTGATACACATATGCATTTTATATCTATTGATCTTAATCTTCGATTATTCCTCCAAATATTTATCCAAAGAACACATAGCATATTCCCCCCATGCCACTTATATTTAATCCCCCTTCATTCCCCATTTCATATCTCCCCCCTACCCATCACTCCCTTCCCCTTATATTTCTCCTCCATTCATCCCCCCCCCATATCTCTCCCCTACCCATCTGTCCCTCCCATGATTCCCTCTACACCTTTCTCTCCCTCCTTTGACTAACCCCCCCCTCTTTACATTAATGAATGTAATGTTAATTTATCCTATGTCATATGCACTACATTGCATATGCAATACATCTCAAATGTTTTATATCAGATATGTGTTATATCACATATGCGACATAATAATCATGTTTTACATAGGGACCATTAGGGGTAAACAAGAAGAATTGCACTAGGGACAAAAATAAACCTGGAATAGAAGATCGAAAAACATCTAGATAAAACTGAATTAAGTAACCAAAAAAAGATGTATGGACCAATTTATAAAAACAAATCACATTTAAATGTATCATATTGAAGATGGATTTAAGACGGGAAATTTGCAAAATATCGAAAATGTGATCAATAGTAGAAACATGAATACACAACGAAATTTAGTCCAAAAAATAACAACACTACCAGATATGTAGAGAATAGTTCTAACAAATAATTTTCATATTTAATACATCGAAAATTCCCTAGGGGTTCCCTCAGATTGATGAGAAAAATTACGTAAAACTTAAACAAGAAAATGAATTGAAATCATACAGTTTCGTCGACCATAAATATTATAATTATATCTTCTTCCTGTAAACCTAGCGAAATTCAAAAACAATTACCCAATGCCTACCTTCCTGTTTGGCCATGCCTCCGATCCATCTGCCTAGCATCCCAATGTTAATTTCCATCAAAAAATATAATTTGAACCGAGGAAAATAATAAATCAGTCCTTGCCTACAAATCAAAATGGCGGCCATCCGTTCTAGTTAAACAGTTATCTGTCATTGTCATTATTATTATGAAAGAGAATTTTGTTTGATCGCCATTAGGTGAGGACGATGCGATGTGGCGTCCATATATTTGAAGAGGGTGTCAAAAGATGGTGCCGACATCTACAACAATAGTCGTGAGTGTTTCAAGTTATTATTATTATTTTATTATAATTTAGTGTTTCAGGTTTTATAATTATAATTATTATTATGGCATTCTTCGATATTTGATACATTTGAAATCGATGTTAAGCATGGTGCCATTATTATAATTTATGGTCATTGTCCCACTATCTCACCCTCTAACCATCCCTCCATCCATTATGTTATATCTTTCCTCCATCCATTGTCATATATATTTCCTGCACCCAATCATCCCTCCCTCCTATATGTCTCCCTCTCCCATACCCCCTATATCTCTTACCCCCCCATCCCTCCCATATATCCCCCTCTCCCATCCCCCATATATCTCTTTCTGAGAAAACTTACAGAAAACTTAAACAAGAAAATGAATTGAAATCATACAGCCTCATTGGCCACAAATATTATAATATCTTCATCCAGTAAACCCAGCGAAATTCAAATAAAGTTACCCAATGCCTACCTTCATGTCCAGTCTTGCCTCTGGTCCGGTCGTTAATTTCCATTGTAGAATCTAATTTGAACTGTGGAAAATAATAAATTTGTCCTTGCCTGGAAATTGAAAATATTTTCTGATGGGCCTAAATATTCTATAAAACCGATCAATCCCATGCCCCTCCAAAATGGTGCTCATTCATTCATGTTAAATAGTTATCTGTCATTGTCATTATTATTATGAAAGAGAATTTTGTTATTTTGGCATTAGGTGAGGACAATGCGATGTGACGCCCATATCTTTGAAGTGGGTATCAAAAGATGGCACTGACACCTACAACAACAGTTCATCAATGTCTTGGGTTTTATTATTATTATTATTATTATTATTATTATTATTATTATTATTCAGTGTTTCAGGTTTTATAATACTAATACTAATAATAATAATAATAATCATTATTATTATTATTGTTATTATTATTATTATTATTATTTATGGTCATTTCCCCACTATATATTTCCTACACCCAATCATCCTTGCCTCCTATATATCTCCCTCTCCCTTCCCCCCTATGTCTCTTACCCCCCCATCCCTCCTATATATCTCCCTCTCCCATCCCCTATATATCTCTTTTTGATAAAAAATACAAAAAAATTTAAACAAGAAAATGAATTGAAATCATACAACCTTGTCGGCCATAAATAATATAAATATCTTCATCCAGTAAACCCAGCGAAATTAAAATAAAATTACCCAATTCCTACTTACCTGTTCGTCCATGCCTCCGGCTCGCCTTCCTAGCAACCCAACGTTAATTTCCATCACAGAATCTAATTTGAACCGAGGAAAATAATAAATCATTCCTTGTCTGCAAATCACAAATATTTTCTAACGGGCCCAAAGATTCAATAAAACTGATCAATCCCATGCCCCTCCAAAATGGAGGTCATTCATTCATGTTAAACAGTTATCTGTCATTGTCATTATTAATATGAAAGAGAATTTTGTTATTTTGGCATCAGGTGAGGACGATGCGATGTGATGTCCATATCTTTGAAGCGGGTGTCAAAAGCTGTCGTCAACATCTACAATAACATTTCGTTAGTGTTTCATGCTTTTATTATTATTATTATTATTATTTAGTATTACCCCCCCCCCACTCCCCATCCCTCCCTCCCACTTATATTTTTCCTCCCTTCATTCCCCCTTTCAATTCTCTCCCCTACCCATCCCTCCCTTCCCCTTATATTTCTCCTCCTTTCATCCCCCACATATCTCTCCCCTACCCATCCATCCCTCCCATGATTCCCTCTACACCTTTCTCTCGCTTCTTTGACTACCCCCCACTCTTTTAGCTTAATCAATGTATTATTAATTTCTCCTTACTGAACATGATTTTCATATTGCATATGCAATATAAAAATCACATTTTACATAGATCCCTTTAGGGATAAACCATTGTAACCATAACGCATATGTGATATGATACATATGCGTTAAAATGAACATGCCTTATATCACATCTGTGATACTTGTTTTTATAAAAAAATGTTGGTTTACGGGCCGTGGACCAGTTTTACTGTAGAAAAAGAAAGAATTCCTCTAAACTCGTGCACACAGAACTCTACAACCTGTCATTTCATCATTTATTACACAAATCCATAGGTATTTTACAAGTTTTGGTGGATTTGAATGGGGAATGTATGTAATAGAGGACACAAATCAAGGAGGAAGGTGCTTACACTAGAAGAAGTTGAACAAAAAAGAGAAAAGAAGAGGGAAGAATCAATAAATCATCGTGCTCAACTAGAAAATACAGTTTTGGATACCCTAGAGGAAGAGTCAAAGCAGAGGAATTTGATAGCAAGGGTGGGTATGTATATCAGGATTATATACCAGGAGCTATTTTATACCATTTCACCAACCTGGTAGTTGGTATAAAATTCAAATTGCGCACACTTTCGAACAAAAATAGGTCACATGTACGATACTTGCTACCTCATATAGAGCATAAGACACTGTAACATCCATAGTTGGACATTCTCAATTAACTCAGAATGAAATTGAAATTTCTGAAATAACCCACATATCCGTAGATATAAAATGATGTATAAATTGATAGATAAGTGATAAGTGGTGAATTACAATTGAGGGCCCATTATTTATATTATTTATAGTCATGTATAGTCATGTATTTTCGTAAAGACATTATTAATTATTATTATTTATTTTATATATGTAGATGTTTATTATTTTATTGTTGTTTGTTGTTATTATTTAATTTTATTACATTTCCTCCCCCTTAAGGGAAGCCTTGTCCTCAAAGATTCATTGAAAACAATGTCTGATTTGCTTGAACTGTCATCTATGGATCCTTTGTGACACTTGATGAGATAAGATGATATGAGTTACGTATTCCCGAGGAGAATTGTCGCATAGTATCTGTTGTGGTCCATCCCATATCTATTTTGATTGGAACTTTGAGATTGTTTTGGGAAATGGGTTGTCTCAATTGTTGCTTAGTATGTCGAACTATTTGCTTGTCAACATAACTCTTTTGTGAATGCTCATTTTGACCCTATCATTGGTCAAAATGATGATTATAATTGGGATGTCTGTAAGGCATATGTATTGTTTTTTTTCTCCCTTTTTAACTGTGGTGAGGACTACCTTCACTTCCTCGAATTGACTTTGTTTTTTGGAGAGTTTGGATGTTTCTCTCTGGATTTGCACTATTTTGTTCGCTAGTAGATTGTTTTTACTCTGAATATTCTCGAACCTTTGATCTTGCGATTTTTTATCCTCTTTTAACTTCTCGATTTATTTCTCTAGTTCTTGATTAAGATTTAGAAGGCATTGACTTTCTTCTTGTTTTTCTAGGACTTTTCCTTCGATGTCTTCATTCGATTTGTCTTCCTTATTGGTACTATTTAACTTCTTGATCTTCATAACTAATATTTATTATGATTTCTTAATTGGTATATTTCTTCAGTATTACTTGTTAATGTGTTATAGACTTTCATAATTTCCAACTTGTGCTCTTTTTTTGAGTCTTCCTCTTTTTGCTAGAGTTCCTCAATCTGTTACTGAAGGTGGCATTCTCTACTTCTTAGAATCTTACTTTTGTCTGAATTTGCATGATTTTTTCATCTTTGTCCTTGATGGTTTTGTTTAATCATTTTTTTTCTTCGTTATTCTCGACTGCATATTTCATGATTTTTTGGTTTTGTAGATTCTGATTCGTATATTTTTTACTCATTAATTCCTTAGAAATGTCTAGCTTCGTCATGTCAAATACTTTGTGAATTACTACTTGTAGTTGGGACAACACTTCTAATTTAGACTGTGCCATAATTTCTGACTTATGGTGTTCTTCGACGATAGTTGGTTTTTCTTTTGACCAACTTCTTGTCTTCTTCGATTTTGTTTTGTTTTCCTTTAATATTGTAATTTAATAATTGTACTTAATACAATTAATAAGTAATTATTATTATAAAAACAATAATATATTTATTTTTATTTTTGAAGGTTGATAAAGACTTCTTGTAGATTGGGTGGTTGGGAGCAATGATTGTTACCTTCCCCACTTAAGTTCAAATCTCACTTGCTTCTTATTAGCAATTATTATGTACTTTCAATTTTTTTCCCTTAAGTTTTGTAAAATTCCAGTAGATTGGGTGGTTGGGAGGAATGAGTGTTACCTTCCCCACCTAAGTTCAAATCTCACTTGCTTCTTAGTAGCAATTATTATGTACTTTTAGAATTTTTTCCCTTTTAAGTTTTGTAAAATGCCAGTATATTGGGTGGTTGGGAGGAATGAGTGTTACCTTCCGCACCTAAGTTCAAATATCACTTGCTTCTTAGTAGTAATTATTATGCACTTTTATATTCAAACCTAAACCCACTTATTAAGAAACCACGTGTGGTTTCACTTTTTCCCTTTTTTGTTNTTACTTTTATCGTTTTTTTTGGGAGGGGGGAGGGGTTTACTTTTACATTTTTTTTGGGTTTTGCTTATTTTTTTTTTGTTAAGGAAAAGGTCCTATTTTATTTTTATTTTTGGGGAAACCATAGAAATGGTAACCTTGCGCTGATACCACTGTAACATCCATATTTGGACATTCTCAATTAACTCGGAATGAACCCTTAATTTCTGAAATAACCCACATATCCATGGATATAAAATGATGTATAAATTGATAGATAAGTGATAAGTGATGAATTACAACTGAGGGCTCATTATTTATATTTTGGAAAAATACCCTATCATTAATAGTCATGTCTTTTAGTAAAGACACTATTGATTATTATTATTTATTTTATATATATATGTTGATGTTTATTATTATTATTATTATTTTATTATTGTTTTTTGTTATTATTTAAGTTTGTTACACATTGATCGACACCATCGGTTGTAGAGGTGATCTAGATGGCCTACTCAACTAAGTGCATTGTCAGGTGTTACTATATTGTCTAGTGTGGTTAAATTGCCACATGCATTATTTAAACTTTAAAGTGTGTGCGGAAGAACAATTTCAATACCATTCACCTATACAATTTCAATACTAACCTATGATTGGTGAATACCATTCACAGACATCCTACTATTCACAAAATACTCGACAGTATAAACATGATCCTACACCCTCAGGTGAGTTATATATAAATAATGTTTGCACAATTTCATTGGGTTCTCTTTATTTTATGATGAGAGTACTAATGTTTATCCTTTCATGTTCCTAGGATACAAACACGATCTATGGCACATTGGAGGCACCAAAAACTAACAGTGTCTTTGGACACCACCAAATAGAATTTGAAAAATAACATACTCTAGAGTGGTTGCAATTTACTTTTAATGAATATTTTTTATATTAATGCACATTTAATTACATTCATGGGTCAACTCTTCGAACTCTTGCCTTGGTGGGTAGTGTTTCCATATCAGCCTTACCCATACAAACCTGCAGGAGCCAATGGCATGCAATTATGTTGATCCATTTGTTTTTCTCTGTAGGACCAAAAGTCACCAAGTGTCCTTGAAGCACCTTTTGAGGCGACTTTCAACTGCACACAAATCGACAACTGGAGGTCGGATCGATGAACCGTCAACTCCGTTGGTCTCTTGGAATGCGAGTAAATATAGAAGGGCCTCTGCATCCCGCTTTCATTTCTTGGTGACTACATTGTGCATTGATTTCATAAACTAGGGTTTTTCTCATTTTCCTTGAATGCAACTCTTTCCTTGGTGGGTCAAATATGCAAAAAAAATCCACCGTGTGAATATTGGTAGTGTTTCCATATCAGCCTTGCACATACACACCTGCAAGATCCAATGACATGCAATTATGATCGGATCTATTTGGTTTTTCACTCTAGGACCAAAAGTCACAAAGTGTCCCTGAACCCCTTTTTGAGGCGACTTTCAGCTGGACATAAATCGACAACCAGAGGTTAGATCAATGAACCGTAAACTCTGTTGGTATCCTGGAATGTAAGCACATATAGGGGGGCCTCTCCAGTCTATTTTCATTTCTCAGTGACTACAATATGCACTGATTTCATAAACTAGGGTTTTGCTCGATTTCCTTGAATGCAACTCTTTCCTTGGTGGGTCAACTATGTAAAAAAATCCATCGTGTGACTGTTGGTAGTGTTTCCATATTAACCTTGCCCATACACACTTGTAATAGCCAACGACATGCATTTATGCTGATCCCTTTGGTTTTTCGCTCAAGGACCACAAGTCACCAAGTGTCCCTGAACCACTTTTTGAGGTGAATTTCAACTGGACATAAATCAACAACCAAAGGTCGGATTGACAAACGGTCAACTCTGTTGGTCTCCTGATATGTGAGTACATCTAAGGGGCCCTCTCCAGCCTATTTTCATTTCTCGGTGACTATATTATGCACTGATTTCATAAATTAAGGTTTTGCTCCATTTCCTTGAATGCAACTATTGGCTTGGTGGGTCAACTATGTAAAAAAATCTATCGTGGGAATATTGGTAGTGTTTCCATGTCAACATTTTCCATACACACCTGCAGGAGCCAACAACATGCAATTATGTTGATCCGTTTGGTTTTTCGCTCCAGGACCAAAAGTCACCAAGTGTTCTTGAACACTTTTTGAGGTGACTTTCAACTGGACATAAATTGACAACCGAATGTCATATCGATGAATCGTCAAGTCTCTTAGTCTCCTGGTATGCAATTACATCTAGGGGGACCTCTCCATCCTATTTTCATTTCATGATGATTACATTTTTTACTGATTCAATAAACTAGGGTTTTTCTCAGGTTCCTTGAATGCAACTCTTGAGAGAAGCTCTTCGACCCTAAAAGATGTTTTTTCTTCATATTGTTGTTTTTTTAACATGGATATGGCTATAGTGTCTTTCTTATATTTTAATATCATTTCTATACTTGGATGGTATGTGGAAATTGGAGTTTTAAGATGTGACATATGATAGGTCATTATTAAACATGTTTCAAGAGAAAGAGGGAGGTATGAGTGTGGATCTTCATTATGATGCTACTTATCATGTGTGAGTGATGTTTGGTTTGTTCCTTGTTTGAATAATAATGTTTTGAGATAATTCCTTATATGTTATATGTATAGTATAAAGTTCCATTTGAAGGAAGACAGTGCACCATCAATGATTGTAGTTTGTTGAGAGAGGGTGGTATTTAGAGATTTCTTGTTGATCAAGTGGCACTTGTACATTCCATGGAATTTCTTAGGTAGAGGGAATTTACCTTTAGGATACTCTTTCTTGAAAATTCTCTTATAAAGAGAGACTTGACCTAGCTCAGGTTAGTGTGTCGATTTTCAAAGGTTTTAAGGTGTGTGATAGAGGTTATGATGTTAAAAAGTTGATAATAGCCCTACATGTGTTGTTAATTGAACCATGATATTGGTATTTAATTAAGGATGGATTTATGATGCTATATATCTTTATGATTTTCATAGATACAATTCATTTATCTTGGTCTTGTATGGAGATGTGATTATCTCTGTAGGATGTCCTAAACAACTTATGATGCGATGTCTAGTGATTATGTCCCATGGTGTTGACTTGAGGGATGATGTATTTTGGAAATTTGTTGATAATGCAGAGTTATGTTCCTTCATACTCACTGGTGGTCAACATTCTTGAAGGATTGAGATGTTTTTATCTAACTAGATGGTAGGTCTAGTGGATTTGCAATGGGATCTTACCTATATTGGTGAAAACACTTTCCTTATAAGAGGGATTATTATCTTTAGAAGTTAATACAAAATCCCTTACACTGTGTTTCGGGGTGCTTCATGAGACGTGGGGTACATGGTGTATGATTAACCCTTGGATGGTATGTGACATATATAAATATTAGAGGTGGCTTACTTAATGGTTACTTGATCTTAGTTGGATGAGTCATACATTCTTCCTTGAAGTATTGGATATCTTCAAATAGTTAGTAGGATATGTCATGATAAGGTCTATAATACCATAATATCACATTGGTGAACCACACATTAAGTATCATTTTAATTAAACACATACTTAAACATATCTGAAAGGCATATAATAAATATCATGTTCCCATATAAACTCAACCATATATAAGCTTTCATCAATACATGATTTGGATTTTTTGAAGCCTAAATAAGTAAAACAACATACCTTCTCCCCGGTACTGAATGCAGTAGGTGCTCGCATAGTTAATGCTTATTGTATATCAAAGAGTTATGTTACCTTTATTTCCCAACTAGGATCCTCTACATTTATATTGAAGCCATGGTTCACCTAATTAAAGTAGCACCAAAAAATATTATTGGTGTCTTCTGGATTCATAGCACATTGTGCATCAATAAGCATCATAGAAAAAATGTAAACTTGGTAGTAGACAGAGATAAGATCTTGCAAAATATGACAAAGGGACCATAACTGTTTGAAAAGACACATTTTTTGCAGGTTTTATAACAGTAATTGAGTTAATAATTCAGATCTACAGTTTGAGGGAATTTACACATACATTAGTCAATATTCGAATCCTAACATGTAAAACAATTCTGAATTTTAGTATTTAACATCGACTTGATTTACAACAAGAAATTATTCATAGTTGGTGTAGCAACCTAAGTCTCTCTGAAATTACATCTATCTTTACAACTTAGTTTCTGTTAGGCAAGTCCTCCATGTGTTGGATTAAACCCAAAGTGAGGGAAGTAGTTTCTTTGGTGACAATGGTAACTCTTCTAAGTTACACTTAAGCACAAAACCTGGTGAGGACTTTGCACTTAAGGGTGCTTGTTTGAGTGATAACATAATTTTTCAAATTATTTTCTAACATTCCAAATTTATCAGTATGTTTAAACTTTAAACCCTAAATAATGCAAAACCTTCTCCCGAGGAACATCTGAATCTTTCAAATATTTTGTTGTTTATAGTGGGTATCATGAACATTTGTAGTATTCACATACTAATTTAACTTTCTATTCCATTTATTCTTCTATCACATGCAAACTTGGATCTCATGCAAACGTCACATAATACAAGTAAACATTGTCATAGACAAAAGTTGTCACTGCTTTTTCTTACATCATTTCATTATATGATCTCTAATACAGGAAGCATTAAAGAATGACCACATTCTGACACCTGCATAAGGAAGTGAAAAGGTACTTATCATTAAGCTATGTTAACATAATTTATTTCCAATATGTGAAACGTAAAGTAGACTCTAGAGACTTTAATTACTTTTAAATGTCTACAATATAATTTCTATGGAGTAATTTACATAAGACAAAATTGTTCAGTCATTTTCTCAAATTTTGCAGCTGTACCACAATAATATATGCTTTCCTTCATCTCCCGAAGGTATCGAACAATCACAGCCAATGTCTTTGATTCCTATTGATGGTTAACTTTTCATGGTTCATGAAGACCTTGCCTTGGGACTCAGTCAAAGGTGAGTTTTTTAATTTCATATTGTTTTATGTGTCCTTCAATTTGGTTATTTAAGACAATTTGGTATCCTTCGCAATTTATAAATTTATGTTTCCATATTGGAGTGGAAATTAGCGATGCATGTGAAATAATGTTTTTTTAGAGATGCCACATGTGTTGTAGATGCATCTCTTCCTATTCCTTCAGGATTCATCCAGTCAGTTATCAACTTTTTCAAACCCATTAAATAGATGTGGGTTTAACTTGCACTTGGAGTATCAAGGTTCCTCATACCATCTTGATTTCCAATCCACTTATTATGATGTAACTGTAGAAAAGGAATCCAAGCTAGAATTTAGTCTGCAAGGAACAACCATGGATTATGGCACCCATCTGGTTGGCATGGGGTTTGATGGGCTGCCTCAACAATACCCTTCAAGTTATAATCACGTAGTAGGGTCACTTTTTGAAAAGAACTTATATTCATGGCTAAGCACCTTTTATTTGTCAATTATCCTATTCTGATAAAGCCACCTACAATTGACAGGACACTATTATTTTCAGTTCCATGTGTGCATCTCCTTGGTTTTGAAGATCATGTTTTGATCTCTTACGATATTTGGCTAGCTATGGTTCTATTTTTATAGCGTAAGATGTTGAATGACAGTTATAAATTCAATTATAAAGACACTATAATTGATGCTTCTTCAACAGTTCTACCCTTAAGTATTACTATTGTGATTTGTTATAAAAATGATCAGAAAGGAATAGTCCATGATAGGAAGCCTTCTCTTTGGTAAATGCCAAAGAAACAGGATGATGGCCTCTTTTTACATTATGTATAAATCATAGAAGTTGTAAACAGTGGCTAATGACCATTGTAGATATGTTCACATAATTATGGGCTATTTTACAATTAGTTATTTAAAATTAAGATGTAAGAATAAAATAATGTATTGTCCATACTAGATTCTTGGATTCTAATTATGTTCCTGAATGTTTTTTTTCTTGCAGTAACAGTCTATTCCAATGTTTGGATCGGCTTCATCTTTAACTAGTCATCAAATCAACTTCGATTGCATATATCTAGATGATATATACACTTTACTTCTCATTTCATATTCTATTTATATAATTCTTTCAGCATTATTCCATTTCATCATTCAATCCCTTTCAATATGGAAATGTGTCTTCTCACTAAACTCATTTTTTTTCCTTATTGTGTCCTTCCAACGAAACACGTCCTCTATTTTGTGTCTCTTTGTCCGTAGGCCTGTGTATTTTTCTCTCCACTAAAATTGACAGTCCCTCTATCTTTGTCAGCATCTCCAAATCGACGGCCTTGGCCAAAATATCTCACCCCTAATAGTCTCCCCCATTGATCTTTCCCGCGAGGATCATCCAACGGATCACATCGATTTCGCTAGTCATAACTGTATGGACATTAATGACAGGGCTTGGATCCAAAATTTCTATCTGATAGCGCCCAAAATGGCTCAAAGTTTTTTCACGTCCGCCAGGGGGAATTAAACCCCACACATTTCTACAAGAAAAATGTAATATGAGTCATGGATCCCTTCAGTGATCGACCACGACCATCAAATCTGATGTTGTCCTCATTGCACAGATTGGATTTTGTGAGCAATCCTTTTATGTTTTTCTCTGTGCACTTTACGAAGCAAAATATAATATGGACCATTCAATTATCTCCATGTTGTCCTCAATTGTTGATCCATATTGCACATAATTTTTTTAGCCTTAACTAGCCAACATCTCTCCTTTCTGGAATCTTCTTGTTTTAATCTCAACCTTATGATCTCTTAAGACCACATTCTTGACCATCGATTCTTCAAATGCTTGTATTGACCTTTACAAATGTTTTCAAGTATAAAATAAAACATGTGCATAATATAAACTATGTGCAATCATTTTATAACCTTGTGCGGGGATTCTTACACTTAGTCATTATTATTTTTAACCTTATTATGCAAAATAATACTTTGCCTACTTTGGGAGGCCAAGATCTCACACATGTGAGCCTCAAAGTGAGAACTGATTTCATTGATGGATAGCTAGTCCACTGGGAAACAAGACCATGGGCTGATGCACAATCATGGACTCCTTTAAAGACACTTTAGATGCCACTTAATACTGGAATAAACGGAAAACTATGACTTTAAGTGACAATTAGGGGTACTTCCCTAACTTATTTCAAGATGAAGTGAAAAGAGAAAAGATAAGAAAGCTTTCATAATATATAGCATTTATGCAGAGAAAATGTGTGTAAATGATTATAAAATTAGTTTCCATGAAAGTGGGTTTTCAAATTTTCAGCACATCTTAGCATATATGTTTGTGCAGGTGTAGAAATATATGAGGTAAATGATGTCAATTTGGGATAAAATATTGTAGACATATAACGGACATATGGGCCTAGTATAGCACTATTTATTCAGAATTTTTCATGAATTATTTTTTCTATTATTAATTATTGAAGTCACAAAATCTTGAAATTAAAACCTTATGTGTGGATGCAACACTTTAGGGGCAAAAATTAATGAAATCCTTGATTTCTAAATACAATATCGTAGAGCTTGATCTCGTCTAGTGCACCATATAGTTTTATTGGGAAATGGTGATGGAAATCAAAAGTTATATAACAAACAATCGATGCATGTATTTTCGAAAACTGACATGTGTCATTTAGAAAAATAATTATAAATAAATAAAACATAGTTTTGAAGGAAAAAATTACATATTCAGAATCGTAAGATCGTACTCTACAATATCCTAGATTTTCATAAAAAAATATTGTGTATGTCATAGAAAAACATGCCATCTAAATTGAGCATATTGATAGAGTTCTAAAAGACAAGCAATAGCCCTGGTTTATTTGTCCTAGACAATAGGTTCGGTAGTCCGAAGTTATTTCTGAACCTAATGCCAAACCTTATTCCCGCCAATTATTTTAATTTTAAAATAACAGATATGCATTATAACGCATATGCGTTATAGCTTATTCATATCGCATATGCGATATGATAAACCTATAACGCATATTTGTTTTGTCTTAACTACTTTGGTTTTATCCAATAGCATCATTGTTCATCACCCTCATCCTCGTCATCATCACCACCCTCATCCTCTTCATCATCATCATCATAATCACCCTCATCCTCCTCATCATCATGATAGTCATCATCCTCCTCCTCCTCCTCCTTCTCATCATCATTGTTCATCATCATCATCATCATCATCATCATCATCATCCTCATTGTCATCATCGTCATCATCATCACCATCCTCATCATCCTCATCATCAACATCATCGTCATCATCATCATCATCATCATCCTCATCGTCCTCCTCCTCCTCCTCCTCCTCATCATCACCCTCATCCTCATCCTCATCATCATAGTCATCATCCTCCTCATCATCATAGTCATCATCCTCCTCATCATCACCATAATTGTTCATCATCATCTTCATCGTCACCCTCATCCTCATCATCATCACCATCCTCATCATCATCCTCATCGTCGTCATCATCATCATCACCCTCATCCTCCTCCTCCTCCTCATCACCCTCATCCTCATCATCATCATCATCATCCTCATCCTCATCCTCATCATCATCATCATCACCCTCATCCTCATCATCATCATCATCGCCCTCATCCTCATCCTCATCCTCATCCTCATCATCATCATCCTCATATTCATCCTCATCATCATCATGGTCATCATCGTCATCATCATAACCATCATGATCCTCATCCTCATCAATCATCATCATCATCACCCTCATCCTCATCATCGCTATCATAGTCATCATCCTCCTCATCATCACCATCGTTGTTCATCATCATTTTCATCATCACCCTCATCCTCATCATCATCGTCACCCTCATCCTCATCATCATCATCACCCTCATCCTCATAATCTTCATCATCACCCTCATCCTCCTCCTCCTCCTCCTCCTCCTCATCATCATCACCCTCATCCTCATCCTCCTCCTCCTCCTCATCATCATCATCCTCATCCTTATCATCATTATTTATCACCCTCATCCTCATCATCATTACCATCCTCATCATCATCATCATCATCATCACCCTTATCCTCCTCCTCCTCATCATAATCGTCATGGCCATCATCATCATCATCATCATCATCATCATCATCATCATCCTCATCCTCATCATAATCATCATCATCCTCACCCTCATCCTCATCATTATCATCATAGTCATCATCCTCCTCATCATCACCATCATTGTTCATCATCATCTTAATAGTCACCCTCATCCTCCTCCTCATCATCATCACCCTCATCCTCATCATCATCATCATCATGGTCATCATCATCATCATCATCATCATCATCATCAACAGCCTCATCCTCCTCCTCCTCCTCCTCCTCCTCCTCATCACCCTCATCCTCATCATCATCATCATCATCATCATACTCATCCTCATCAACATCATCATCATCATGATCCTCATCCTCATCAGCTTCATCATGGTCATCATCACCCTCATCCTCATCATCACCCTCATCCTCATCATCATCATCATAGTCATCATCCTCCTCGTCATCACCATCATTGTTCATCATCATCACTCTCATCCTCATCATCATCATCATCACCCTCATCGTCATCATCATCATCATGGTCATCATCACCCTCATCCTCATCATCATCACCATCCTCCTCCTCCTCCTCCTCCTCATCATCATAATCCTCATCCTCATCATCATTATCATCATCATCACCCTCATCCTCCTCCTCCTCCTCATCATCATCATGGTCATCATCATCATCATCATCATCATCACCCTCCTCCTCCTCCTCCTCCTCCTCATCGTCATCCTCATCCTCATCATCCTGGTTCATCACCCTCATCCTCACCATCATCATCATCTTCATCGACACCCTCATCCTCATCATCATCACCATCCTCCTCCTCCTCCTCCTCCTCATCATCATAATCCTCATCCTCATCATCATTATCATCATCATCACCCTCATCCTCCTCCTCCTCCTCATCATCATCATGGTCATCATCATCATCATCATCATCATCACCCTCCTCCTCCTCCTCCTCCTCCTCATCGTCATCCTCATCCTCATCATCCTGGTTCATCACCCTCATCCTCACCATCATCATCATCTTCATCGACACCCTCATCCTCATCATCATCACCATCCTCCTCCTCCTCCTCCTCCTCCTCATCATCATAATCCTCATCCTCATCATCATCATCATCATCACCCTCATCCTCATCATCATCATCATGGTCATCATCATCATCATCATCATCATCACCCTCCTCCTCCTCATCATCATCATAGTCATCATCCTCCTCATCATCACCATCATTGTTCATCATCATCTTCATCATGACCATCATCCTCATCATCATCACCATCCTCATCATCATCATCATCATCACCCTCATCCTCATCCTCACCATCATCATAGTCATAATCCTCCTCATCATCACCATCGTTGTTCATCATCATCTTCATCGTCACGCTCATCCTCATCATCATCATCACCCTCATCCTCATCATCATCATCATCATCACCCTCATCCTCATCATCATCATCATGGTCATCATCATCATCACCCTCATCCTCATCCCCATCCTCATCATCATCATCATCATTCTCATCCTCATCATCATTGTTCATCACGCTCATCCTCACCATCGTCGACACCCTCATCCTCATCATCATCACCATCCTCATCATCATCATCATCATAATCCTCATCCTCATCATCCTCATCCTCATCATCCTCATCATCATCACCCTCATCCTTATCATTATCATCATAGTCATCATCCTCCTCATCATCATCTTCATAAGCATAGATAAATGTAAATTGCATATATTTAGTGAGCACTAAATCATATGTGCATTTTGGAGAACATGTAAAAAACATGCCCCTTCATTAAAAAGATGGAAATCAATATCGCATATGCAATATATCGGAGGTGCGTTATATCACATATGCGATATGTGTTTTATACAAAATGTTGGGTGGCGTCTTGTGGGCCAGGTTTCCTGTATCAAAAGGCATAATTCATCTGAACCCCTGCATAGAGAACTGTTCAACATGCAATTTTTTTATCATTACTTACATAATTCCATAGTTTTGTATAGGCTTGGGTGGATTTCAATGGGGAATGTACGTAATAGAGGATGAAAGTCAGCAAGGAAGGTGCTTACAGCGGAAGAAGTAGAAAATAAAAAAGAAAAAAAGAGGGAAGATTCAAGAAATCGTCAGCATTGATTACATGAGCAAATAGTTCCCATTTCCCCTCAACAGATACCTGACGTAGAGGCCTAGGAATATAATGCAACATTAAATGAAGCTGGTTATATGGAAGTTGATATTATTGATCCATTAGTAAATAGATAATCTTGTGAAGAGTTCAATAATTATGTTACTCCCGATGCAAATGTGACTCAACAACAATCATGTTCGGTGGTTCAATTTCCTAATCAAAGTTTTGAGCCTGTAGTGGATGTAAACGTCACTCCAACATTTCAAACAACAACAAATTTTGCATCAAAACAAAAGAGAACTCCTAAACGAATACAAGTGGACGAGAGGGGATTGACTTCCATGGATGGTAACGTGGCTAAACGCACTATCCTTCGTCATTCTTCTTAAATAATGAAACAATATTTTGATAACAAATCTGAAGCCAGTAAATGCCAATTGTTTTTATGTTTGCTTAAATCTAGAAATATGGCAACAGTTAGAAGAAATTTAGGCATAACAACAATCAAGAATATCGAATCAAGTAATCACATTGTTAAATCTCTTGCTGCTGCATTCACATCGATTGGTAAAAAACTCGTTCACAAGACTGAAATGTGGCTTGCCGTGTATTGGTTGAATCAATTGTATGTAGATCCACAAGACGACATCATTTACTTAAATGCACATCACAAATTGTGCCTTTACATCCAAAGACACTTAAAAAATATTTAGTAAGAAGAGACAACCTTGATGTAGAGGGACAAATGGAAATATTATGGGCATTTAGCCGTAGGTTGCCCCGCAAAGACATGAAGTTAGTCTAAGTAGTGAAGGGCCTAGTGCAAACGTTTTGGCATGATAACACTAGGCCTTCTTCTAACATGAAGGACGTGTTAAAACATTGTAGGGGTTCTAGAAACACTGAACCTCATGTCAAACATTATTTTGACATGACACAAACTCAACTGTTCGAGATGTTTAAAGCTTCCCATGTAGAGCTAAGGCTCGGGCAAAAATCTTTTGAAAAATTCAAGCCTTGTAGATACCACATAGAGTTTGACCTATATTACCATACATTTACACATATATGTCATTTTTTGCATCCTAACCATGTGCAGGAATGCTCAAGTACAGTACCACCAATCTCATCCAGAGATTTCATCGAGAGCATAATGTGTCTGAGGCAAGATGGGTAGACAGATTACTTAAAAAAATGTGTAGACAGTTCTTGCAACAATTGTGGTGGGCTATCATTATGGTCTGATTGCATCCATGAAAGTGAAGATCAAGCATTCGGGAATGCAATTGTCAAGGAGCAGAACTATCCATATGAGACATATCATCTAAATGATGGGAAAGAAAGAAGGAAGATTAAAATGGTGACTTCACAGGTAAATTGTTGAATATTGACAAATTAATATTCATGTACACATTTTTTATGTGGTTTATTGACATATTAATATTCATGTAGCAGGTGCGAGTATGTGATTTTATTCCAGAGTTTTGTGGAAAGATCCAACAGTACATTCAACATGTCAATATGGCACGGTGGCAATATGAGCAATTCAGAATATTGCGGGACACCTTCCCTCTCGGAACAATACTATCAGTGGTTGAATTTGCGGAAAATTACACCCTACAACCACACAATGAAATTCAAAGTCAATACTATCACTCAAAGTAGGTGAGCATAATGGTGCATATCACATATCGACATGGGCAAGATAGCAATGAAGAGAAATGTGTGATACTGAAAGAAAGTCACTTGTACATAAGTTAAGACTGGACCCATGACATCCATTACGTGCAACATTGCTTTAAATTATTCTATGATCACATGATAGTTATTGATATACCATTTTATTGTCATTTCATTTGGTCAAATGGTTGTGCTGGACAGTTCAAGAATGCACGTGTATTTGAATGGTTGTGTTTGTTGCACATAAAATACAAGGTGCCACATGTATGGAACTACTTTGAAATTGGTCATGGAAAAGGAGAGCACGATGGTGCTGGTTCATGCATTAAAACTGCCCTTCGAAGGGAAAAGATGAAGTTTACAGGTGCTCGCCTCCGAGATGCTGCGTCTATAGTCCAATGGTGTGCATCTATCATGGGAGAACAAGCAACAAGGAAACACTTAGTGCGAATAATATTCTGGGAGGTGACAAATGTGGACTGATCATAAACACATCAGGTGAACACAGTGCATGGAACTCGATGGTTTCATTCAATTAGAAGCTCAAACAACTCGACCCTACAAATTTGGACAAGATTGAATGATTGCTTTTGCAGTTCCTGTAGCATCGGTGAATGGGATGATTGTGAGGATACATATACAATTGATACATGGGATCGAGTGACACTTGGCACCAATTTCAACGGGGTTAATGAAATAGACCATTTGGAAGATGATTAGACACATATTTCTACAGACTATGATCACATATCGGATCTCATACAAGCAAGTACATGAGTAGTACCTAAATAAGAAAATGCATTTATGTATTGTTTACTCGACCTATGTAGAATTTAATTTATGTACAAATTAGAAATGCAAGACCTTATTTACAAAATGTATTGTTAACTTGACCTATTTCCTTTCACAGGTTAGATATATGTAGTGGTTGCCCCAAAAAATAATGAATGGGGTTCTGACTATTGGTTGGCACGTTGCTTAGAGGGGAAACAAACCCTTCTAGAACCTGTTACAGACGATGAAAATATTGAATTTCCAACCAGCTCGATGGTTATAAAAGGGGAGTACTTGACACTTGTAGCACAACAAAAAAGGAAGGGTGGGTTTGTATATCAGGGTTATAGACCAGGAGCTATAGTATACCACTTCACCAACCTAGTAGTTGGTATAATCATCAAGCTGCGTACACTTGGTAACAAAAATAGGTCACATGTACGATACTTGCTACCTCATATAGAGCACGAAACATTGATTGACACCATCGACACCAGAGATGATCCAAATGGCCTACTTGTATGAGTGCATTGTCAGGTGTGTTATTTAACCTTTAAAGTGAATTCTGAAGCACAATTTCAATTATTTAGCCTTACTTTATTCCCAATGTAATAAACCTATGATTGACATATACCATTCATAGACATAATATTATTCATAGGATACTGGACACTATAAACACGATCATACAACCTCGTGTGAGTTATCTATAAATCATGTTTGCACATTTTCATTGGGTTCTCCTTTATTTCTTATGATGTTACTAATTTCTAGCCTTTCGTGTGCGTAGGATACAAACACCATCTACGGCACATTGGAGGCGCCAAGAATGGTGTCTTTAGACACCATCAAATAGAGTTCTGAAAATAACAAGCTCTCAAGTTGTTGAAATTTACATTTCTTGATGTCTTTAGTTTAATATACATTTAATTACATTGCCATGTACAAATCAGAAACCAACTAGGCTTACATTATCACCAATACTTGCATGCACCAACTAGGCTTTCATGAACACCAATTTGCATGCACCAACTAGGGTTGACAAGGTATGAGATGGAACTAGGGTTTAGTGAGCAATTTGCAAGTTAAGAGAGGGAACTAGAAACACATTATCACCAATACTTGCATGCACCAACCAGGCTTTCATGAACACCAATTTGCATGGACCAACTAGGGTTGATAAGGAATGAGATGGAACTAGGGTTTAGTGAGCAATTTGCAAGTTAAGAGAGGGAACTAGAAAAACACGATCACCAATACTTGCATGCACCAACTAGGCTTTCGTGAACACCAATTTGCATGCACCAACTAGGGTTGAAAAGGTATGAGATGGAACTAGGGTTTAGTGAGCAATTTTCAATTTAAGAGAGGGAACTAGAAACACATGATCACCAATACTTCCATGCACCAACTAGGATTTCATGAACACCAATTTTCATGCTCCAACTAGGGTTTCCAAGGTATGAGATGGAACTAGGGTTTAGTGAGAAATCATGCAAGTTAGGAGAGGGAACTAGAAACAGTTGATCACCAATACTTGCATGCACCAACTAGGGTCAACAAGGTATGATATGTAACTAGGGTTTAGTGAGAAATTTGCAAGTTAAGAGAGGTAACTAGAAACACATGATCACCAACACTTGCATGCACCAACTAGGCTTTCATGAACACCAATTTGCATGCACCAACTAGGGTTGACAAGGTATGAGATGAAACTAGGGTTTAGTGAGCAATTTGCAAGTTAAGAGAGGGAACTAGAAACACATGATCACCAATACTTGCATGCACCAACTAGGGTTGACAAGGTATGAGATGGAACTAGGGTTTAGTGATCAATATGCAAGTTACGAGAGGGAACTAGAAACACATGATCACCAATACTTGCATGCACCAACTAGGCTTTCATGAACACCTATTTGCATGCACCAACTAGTGTTGACAAGGTATGAGATCGAACTAGGGTTTAGTGAGAAATTTGCAAGTTAAGATAGGGAACTAGAAACACATGATCACCAATACTTGCATGTGCCAACTAGGCTTTCATGAACACCAATTTGCATGTATGAACTAGGGTTTCCAAGGTATGAGATGGAACTAGGGTTTAGTGAGCAATTTGGAAGTTAAGAGAGGGAAATAGAAACACATGATCACCAATACTTGCATGCACCAACTAGACTTTAATGAACACCAATTTGCATGCACCAACTAGGGTTGACAAGGTATAAGATGGAACTATGTTTTAGTGAGCAATTTGCAAGTTAAGAGAGGGAACTAGAGACACATGATCACCAATACTTACATGCACCGACTAGGATTTCATGAACACCAATTTGTATGCACCAACTAGGGTTGACAAGGTATGAGATGAAACTAGGGTTTAGTGAGCAATTTGCAAGTTAAGAGAGGGAACTAGAAACACATGATCACCAATAATTGCATGCACCAACTAGGCTTTCATGAACACCTATTTGCATGCACCAACTAGGGTTCACAAGGTATGAGATGGAACTAGGGTTAGTGAGAAATTTGCAAGTTAACATAGGGAACTAGAAACACATGATCACCAATACTTGCATGCACCAACTAGGCTTTCATGAACACCAATTTGCATGCACCAAATACGGTGGACAAGGTATGAGATGGAACTAGGGTTTAGTGAGCAATTTGCAAGTTAAGAGAGGGAACTAGAAACACATGATCACCAGTACTTGCATGCCCCAACTAGGGTTGACAAGGTATTAGATGGAACTAGGGTTTAGTGAGCAATCTACAAGTTAAGAGAGGGAACTAGAAACACATGATCACCAATACTTGCATGCACCAACTAGGATTTCATGAACACCAATTTGCATGCTCCAACTAGGGTTGACTAGGTATGAGCTGGAACTAGGGTTTGGTGAGCAATTTGCATGTTAGGAGAGGAAACTAGAAACACATGATCACCAATACTTGCATGCACCAACTAGGCTTTCATGAACACCAATTTGCATGATCCAACTAGGGTTGACAAGGTATGAAATGGAACTAGGGTTTAGTGAGAAATTATGCAAGTTAGGAGAGGTAACTAGAAACACATAATCACCAATACTTGCATGCACCAACTAGGCTTTCCTGAACACCAATTTGCATGGTCCAACTAGGGTTGACAAGGTATGATATGGAACTAGGGTTGGGTGAGAAATCATGCAAGTTAGGAGAGGGAACTAGAAACACATGACCACCAATACTTGCATGCACCAACTAGGCTTTCATGAACACCAATTTGCATGCTCCAACTAGGGTTGACAAGGTATGAGATGGAACTAGGGTTTGGTGAGCAATCATGCAAGTTAGGAGAGAGAAGTAGAAACACATGATCACCAATACTTGCATGCACCAACTAGGGTTGACAAGGTATGAGATGGAACTAGGGTTTAGTGAGCAATCATGGAAGTTAGGAGAGGGATCTAGAAACACATGATCACCAATACTTGCATGCACCAACTAGGCTTTCATGAACACCACTTTGCATGCAAGAACTAGGGTTTCCAAGGTATGAGATGGAACTAGGGTTTAGTGAGCAATTTGGAAGTTAAGAGAGGGAAATAGAAACACATGATCACCAATACTTGCATGCACCAACTAGGCTTTCATGAACACCAATTTGCATGCACCAAATAGGGTTGACAAGGTATGAGATGGAACTATGGTTTAGTGAGCAATTTGCAAGTTACACTACTACATTTTGACCAAAAATCCGACGGCTGTCGTGTCATATTTTCGACACTTCCCTGTCGCATGTATGACACTTTGAATTTTTTTTAAGCGTCGGAAACTTGTCGTCAGTTTTCCGACACCTAAGTAACCGTCGGTTAAATTTAAACCGTTGGTTAAGAGACGGAATATCTTTGACGGCAGTGAAAGTTTTTTAAGAAAATAACCTTCATGCCATCAGTTAAGTGACAGAAGGACCGTCGGATAAGCGACGGATATTAAGAAGAAGAGTCGTAAAAACGACATCAAGAACCATCGGATTAGCAACGGATATTACAATAAGAGTTGGAAAAGGGATAGATATAACCGTCGGATAAGCGACGGATATCTAGAAAAAGCATCGGAAAAGAGACATTGAAAACCGTCGCTTAAGCGATGCTTGTTGAAATTTTAAAAAAAAATATTGTGAAAATATTGTGAATCTCAAGAACACACCAATAGATTCAATGTTGGCATCCATTACTTAATAGTCACCACTGTTTCAATGCGGGAAAGCAAAGGTGTTGAAGTCAATTATCTTACTAGAGGCTCTTGATATTAAGTTAGTACCCACACTCAGGATAAAAATAAATAACTTAAAAGGTAATTCCAGTACCTAATTCTCATCGCACTAGGTAAGCAATAGAAAACCAAATTATATACAAAGGAGATAGATTTACGCTTGTCAAGACTGGTTATTTGTTACATCGCTACACCCTTCTCACTTAGTTTTTTTTCCATATCTTATTAGTTGAATGATTTATTGAAAGTGTGAGAAGAACTCAGCTTATTGAAAACAACAATTTTTCATAATTAATAAGAGTTATACCTTGTTATTATTATTATTAATATATGAGATTTGTTACTCAATTTGATGAACAATCACCCATTTTTGTAAAAAAAATGAACAAAGTAAAATACTAGAATGACACAAGTTAACCTCTAAGTATTTCAGTTCCTAAACTTGGTCGATAGACCAGACTTATGATATGATATTTGTAATGCAATTCAAAATCAATGAATTAATCGCTTACAATTTCAATCTCTGGCACGATAATCAATGCTGAGAGGCCATAACTAAGCACAGTCACCAATGTTTTATTAGCACCATCGCCAATGTTTTATTATTCATGAAATTGAAGAGCTTGATTTTTATAGTTCTAGCAAGAAAAGCTTGGTTTGCTAAATCCACAAATAACATAAAATCCATTGAAACAATATACTGCTTATCATTGGTGGCATTTGCTTTGAGCAATAAATGAAAATTCAGGTGGTAAGCAAGAATTTAATTTGGGATTTTACATTGCCATCGCAAAAAGTTCTTCTTTACTCCTTTTCCTGCTACTGTGCTTAAGAAAACTTCAGAAAAGACCTAGCAGCCTGGTATTCACTCTAGGATACTTTGAGAAGAAATCCCAGCTTCCAAATCCTCTCCTAATGAAGGATAAAGAAATCCTAGCTTGCATGGATTTGACTCCTCTTGGTGCCATTCACCTGCCAGGTAATGCCTTGTAGCTCACTACCAACAACTTGTTACAACTGAGGCTTTTTGAAGGGCAATTTGCAACTCAATCCCTATTCTCTTTCACACACTTGTAAATTGTCTTCAAAACACCCCACAAGTTCTCAGTCTTCTAAATAAAACTATAAATCATTTATTAATTTCATCACAAATCCAAGAATAGTATCAAACAGTCATAGCCCAAACAGTTATCTTTAGTTAGTCCTCCATCAATATCCCATATTAACATACTGACATGAAAATTTGGTATGTCAAGTTATACATTACAGCCATTATGCTCTCAATGTGGCCAAGCAGAGTAAGTGTAAAAATATAACAACAGAGAAAGAAAAGGTAGATACTTACATTATCAGAGATGTAGCAATCCCAAATTCGAGCATTATGACCAAAAATAATTGGTCTTGCAATAATATCAGCATTGGGAAGAGTGTGTGGATCATCTATATCATTCAAATTGAAGTTGCAAATCCATATACGGGCACTGCATGAACATAAATGCAAAATAAAGATTTAACTTTGAAACCAGTCATTTGGAGAGCAAAAAAATAATATGAATGATAAATTTGGGGGGAATATGACATGTTTGCTCAGGATCTTGTTGATAAAAATTTCTAACTTTGAAACAAGCACAAGAAGTTCGTTCATGTTAGAATCCAAACTATGCCAAAGATTGTTCTACCTGCGATCATCGGAGGCATAAATTATTTTTAATCCATCACAGGACCATGCACTCTGTTTTACAAGTTCTACTATAGAAACTGCTCTTTCAGCCATCTCTGTCTGCCATTTGATATAGAATGCCCACCATCCCTGCATTGTCACCAAAAGAATGGGTACAAGCAACAGATCAGAATAAAAAATTACTGACAAAGATATTGAAACAAAAGATTAAAATAATGTTTGAAAGATGGATGTTAAATATATTGACAACATATGCTCACAAGTCACAACTCCCTCATGTTCTGCTGCTAATAGTGAACAGCTTTAGACCAAGACAGGGACTCAATTGGAAAGTGGAATTAGAAGGAGCAAGACTGTAATGCAGTTCATCTCCCAAAATAGAGACTTCAGAAGTGTGGCCCAACCTAAGCACAGGTGAATGGAAAAGAAAAATATCACATCAAAAGTATCTTGCAAAATTTGGATCCTTGACAAATGTTTAATTTATGGAGTGGATTCTTTTGCATTGCCTGTTTACTATCAGTGGTTGGGACTGATTGCTCATATGGTTCGCTGTAGCATTTTTATTGGCACAGGTATTTGTCACAGTATTTTTCAAGAAACACACCATTCTACTTTCTGCTATTCTTTTTTATCACTTTGAACGATATAAGGTTTCATCACATTCAAGGCAGTATTATATAGATAAGATAAGATACTTCTATTAATGACCAACAAATGACCATAAATAGGTCAATGAGACTGCTAGGTACACACATGTGAGATACAAAGTGGGAGTGCAATAGATTCTCGTAGAAAAGCATAAATTAGCCTATGATAGAAGACCTAAAGTCTACGACCTCTGAGGATGGTGTGGGGAAATGAATCAATAGTGCAGGTATCTGCAAGTTCTGTAGAGAACCAAAGATGAACTCTCTCAGCTTCAAACATTATACAAATACCATAGCCTGTCAAACTATTTATTCTTTAAGCAACAAATATAAAGAGCAAATAATGTGCTAGGTTTGTAATTGGCAATCCTAATTTTGTGCTAGGGTTGTAATTGGAAATCCTAATTTTATTTACCGAGTTACAGAAGAAATTGTAATATAGCCACCAGAAACAACCATAAAATGGTAGCCATAACAAACAGGCCCTGGGAACAATTAGGCAAAGGGCTAGCAACCAAAGAATATCTTCGATCTTTATTGTTGCCACCAAAAATGATACAAACTCAAAAGAACACATCATCTCAGAATTGCATAGGATCTCACGATGTTACAGTGTGTCAAAATACCGATCGCATAGTAGTTGAACAAATTTTGAGCCGTTCACCACTTGCTTCCTCCCGAGACAGACGATCACTTCCAGCCATATCAACTAACGAAAGCTTGCTATATAGATATTCCCCAGCAAGACTATTTGAGTAGTTTATATGGATTGTGACCATCCTGAGAATGTGAAAAGTTTTGAGTTTACATCATAAATAATAAATAAAAATACTACAGCCCAAGCTTATTAACTATGACTTTTGAAGAAAGTATTCAAGCTTGTAATTGAAAAATATAAAGAAGAATAACAACAGCTTAAGGTCACTGTTCTTTCCAATCATTTATATAGTTAAATAAAGGCATCTTGTACTGGAATGTTACATCTACATATATTAATGTGTAAGCATATATTTTGAAAAGTAAAAACCCATGGGGATATTCTACTCATATAATAATTTCTAAGCATATTGGCAAAAAATAAAGACTAGACAAGATATTTTCTATCTGAATCACAAAAAAGCAATTGATTATATTTGCATAGAAAATTTGAGCCATAGGCAATATACAGGCTAAACAATTTTATCATTGGAAGACTAATGTGTCCATCCATTGGTTTTGTTATCATGTTTATAGTTTGGAAAGAGCGTACTAAAAGGAAAACTAAGCACAAATCTACAAAAGGAAAAGAACTAAAAAGCAGGTAGGCCACTCGGCCCATTCCACAACCCCACCCATGCAAAAATCTCAACTTCTAGTAGTTGCTCCAGATCATTGCCTGTGTTTAAATTGATCACCAGTTCCCAGAATATATCAGAAAATTTGTAACCCGTTCCCTTAAGGGGGTTATTTTATATGATTATAACACACAAAAATATAATTATCATTTTATTAAAAATAAACATTATACCTATTCTAGCTCACATGTAAACAGAGATTCTCAAAAAGCACCAGAAGGAATGGTCTTCTTAACATGTAAAAGTTGGAAAGTAACACCATAGCTTTGCATTGTAAACTTAAGATATGTGAAACATACAGATGAGAATGCTTGCATTTTTGGTCGAAAATCCGATAATATCTGATATAGAATAAAGAGTATGACAGCCCACAGTACAACAGTAAGTAGTGACAAAAGGAACTACCATTCAATGTGTCTCAGTAGTATACAGTACCCAAATGAAACATAGTTATTTAAGGAAATTATTATCTAATTATAAAGCTGTCCATCCAAAATAATTAGAACAATTTATGTATGCGAAATGAAGTCTGTTTGCACTCTATTCAATGCACTTACAGGCCTGGGAGTGAGCCTGTTTTGGGTTTTAACAGGCTGCTAAAGGGGCCATCGGAAGCAGCCCTAAAGGCAATCCACAGTCCACAACGGACTGTAAAAAGGCAAGACCGAGCCCTACAGAGGCTGGTTGAGGAGGTAAAGGGGATGTCTGAGGTAGGATGAGGGAAATATGGCAATTGTTAATCACATTCATGGCAATGGAAATAAACAGTGAACATTAGCATTTCTTTCCCATGTACGACACAGATCATGCACCTGGATGATCTGTGGACTTGCACATTGGAGATGGCTTAGTGATTGCTTGACCATGACTGGGTGCCTGCATGACATCCTTAGATGGATTCCATTCACCTTGCTCTATCACAACTTACAGCTTCACAGAGATGAGAGGTCCATCAAATGGATGTTAAGTCTGCCTTCTTGCATGGATCTGCAAGAAGATATTTATATGAAACAACCTCCCACATTTATTTAGGGCGACTCTAATCTTGTATGTCAATTGAAGAAATATCTCTATGGATTCAAGCAAGTCCTGTGGGCTTGGTATGAGAAGGATGGTTTATTGATGCTGTTGTGATTTGTATGCAGTTGCACTAAGAACTTACTTCTCAATAGATACTATAATCATTTTGCTAAGGCATGCTTGATAGTTCGCATTTCCTTGTGATAAGAGGATTTTAGGGATTCCCTTTTGTTAAGCTTCTTACTTTCGAAAGCTATTAGTTTTCCATCGTGCATTAATACAACTACAATTCCAAATTCTAAGACATCACACTCAGCTACAAAAGGTTTAGAACAACCAGGTGTGGCTAGCATTGGCTTTAGGATTACTACCATTTTTAGTATTTCAAAGCATTCATCTACCTCTTTAATCCATTGAGAAGAGACCTTCTTGAGTAGATTTGATGCAAGAGCTGCAATATGGGCATAGTTGTTTATGAAACTTCAGTAGTATCTTGCTAATCCTAGAAATCCTGAGTTTTGATATTGTTTTTGGTCTAGGCCATTCAATGATAGCCTTAATCTTGTTTGGGTCCACCCTAATTCCTTATTCAAAGATAATATGCCCCAATTATTCAAATTCTCTTCTCCCGAATGCCCATTTTGACATATTAGTGTAAATTTGATTTTCTTCCAATGTCCTAAAAAATTTCTCCACATGCCTAAGGTGCCCTTTCCACATTTCACTGTAGATAAGGATCTCATTAAAGAAGATGAGCATAAAGTTCCTCAAGCACAGTTGGAATAAATTATATTTCATTCAATGTTGTTGGTGCATTGCTCAAGTCTAATGACATCACATTAGACTGAAAATGACAAAATGTCCTTCATGGGTTCCAAAGGTTGTTTACTCCACATATTTTAACCATACATAGATCTAGTAGCATCCTGAACACATTTTTCTTCACATATTTTAACCATACACAGATCTAGTAGTATCCTGAACACAGATCAAACTCAGAGAAATATTGTATCCTATGTAACTCATCTGGCATTTCATCTATAAAGGGTATAGTTAATCTGTTTTTGATGATGATCTTATTTAATCACCTGTAATTGATGGATAGTCTAGATGACCTGGCCTTTTTCCTTACTAAGATGTACAGAGAACTGAAAATCAAGGAATTACAAGGAACAGGGTCAAAAGGTCAACATGGAAATATGACATGTGACACAATAGGGGATCTGCTACTTCTAGAAGCAATAGAAACTCTAAGACCTGAAAACCAAACTTCTCAGAATGACTTATGATTTGACACCAAGGCTGCTCACCATAATGGGTATCTAAAAATACGGTCAAATGTAAAAAAAGCCAAACCCTAATTTGACTGTGCAATGGATAACATTTCAGAACAATATGAGTGATGCTAATAAGACGTAGTGTAGAAAAACTGGAATACAGAAATAGGAAATTGGCAATGTCTAAACCATGTGAAGAAAAGTACCTTACTCCCTGACATCTTTGTCTCAATCAGCATTTCTAGAGAACAACCAAAATGGATATGGGGTTTTAGTAACTTTTCAAAGATTAAGATCTTTTCTCGTCTGTTGCAGTCATCAGAACCTGCCACATAAATTGCAAGTTAGATGAACCTACATCCATGCAAAGTTGTAGTTAATCTGCAAAGGCTACGCTGGTTTTATTGTTGAGAAAGTGAAAGCTACAAAATCAACATAAATGAGAAATAATACAAGCACGTTATTCCCATTCTTTCCTTCATTCATTGACCCAGAACAGGAAAAAAAATTCGTATACTGCAATACAGTTTTACTTCTACAAGAAATACATGTTTGGAACAGGTTAAGGAAGCTATAACTGATTTTACTCTATTCAAGCTATGCTCGAAATTGGAATCCCTTGTAAAATTTATTTTCTTTAAAGTCATATTTTCAGCATATGCCATAATGTCAGAATGATGTAGTTTGATAATTTAATGATAATATAAATGAAATCCACCACTAAGTGCATTGTCATGAGTTGATATATATTTGGCATTTTCACTATCAACAATAAAATAAAAGAACTTACAGCTTTTAGATCATGTCTAGTCAGTCCTAACTTCTAAGGAAGGAATGTTACTCATCTTCTAGTGGGTAACTATTAAAGGTGCCATGGTTAATGGAAATACGGCAGAGAATCAACATCAATTGCAGAGGTACATTTGGAGATATTAGCATTGACCTGTGCTGCATAAACTCATTAAGATAATGACCTCCCTAAAATGAAAAACATTATGCAGAGGTACATTGGGTATGAAGACTGTATATTGAGGAGAAATTGTGGTCCTGTGAACCAAAAAGAAGTTCTGCCCTACAAACTCAGTCACTTAAGTGTTCAACACAGCCATTAATTTTCTACGTTCAGGAAATGACCAGGTTTGAGGGTTAATTAAAAGTCTGATTATGTTTTGTTACTGCTGATAAATATCACTGTATTCTCACTTTACAATGATAGCCATTAATTTTCTACGTTCAGGAAATGACCAGGTTTGAGGGTTAATTAAAAGTCTGATTATGTTTTGTTACTGCTGATAAATATCCATGTTCCTTCTACTAAGAAAGATTGTGGCTGCATAGTCTCCTTTTTAAACCCTTATCATATGAAAAGACCCAACCAATTATAGAGGGGGAAGTTGCCCTAGCATGGCAGGATGCTCTACAAATGGTGCAAAAAGGGTACCCAAAAATAAAACCAAATCTCAAATTGCAAACCCTATTTATGACCTAATTTTTTATGGTCTTGGATTGCCACCAAATTTGGCCTCTCCATGTTGCATTGAATAAAGGGTATTTAATTTTTATATCTAAAACTATAATTTTTGGATATCCCAGAATGACTTAAAAGTTGAGATTTGACGCCATCACTATTCACCATAAAGGTTACCCAAAAATACCACCAAATCTCAAATGAAAACCCTAATTGTAACCTAATTTTTCATGGTCTTGGATTGCCACCAAATTTGGCCTCCATGCTGTTGCACTGAAAAAAGGGTATATAAAACTGTAACATTTTTGAAAGTGCAGAAACCCTAATTTTGATCAACTTTGAGCAAAAGTTTGACTTTATCCGATGGCCACCAAAATTGGATCCTATGCACATCACCACAAAGGGTATCCATGATTCCAAATATGTGATCAGATTCCATGAAAGGTGAAATTTCTAAAACTAGGAATTTCCAGGAAAGCAAATCTTGAAAATCTGATTTGTCTTGACTTGCTCATTTATGCACCAAGAATAATGCATGTCCTCTACATGCATGGGAATGCTACTGACTCAGAAGATCACTGAACTGAAGTACTGACTACAATGCCCCCATTTATGCACTGCTCTGAGTAAAACTGCTTTGAGGACCTATGCAAGACAACTCTGGAAATCAAGATATGTGACCATTTGCTAAGTCTGGTCAAAGCACTCACAAACCGATGATACTGGTAACTGAATACACCAATGATGTGTCCATGAACAGTTGATGTCTAATCCACTGCTGATGTCTATGGACCATTCATGCTGAATCAATCAAGATGAACTTTGGAGAACTTCATCCTGATCATAAAATATGAGCCTGCTGGAACTTAACACTGAATCTGGCTAGGGTAAATTCACTGTTAACAGGTTTCAACATTGGATGCCTCACACCTTGGTCTCTGCAACGGTCAAGTTAAGACAAGGTGAAGGGGTAAATTAACCTGAGAGCTTGCACATGTGGACAACAGCACCAAATGTAGTTGTGGTGCCAGACCCAGATGCAGGAGTACTAGTAGAAGCAAATTGAGATGTGCTACTATTGCTGAGGCCAAAAGAAGGTACACTGAAGGAGCCTGATGAACTGGGTGCAGTTAAGCCAAACAAGCTTTCCTAACACCAAATTATGCTCTTTGTAGCTTAATTTCACAATGGTGTGAGACCAATGGGGTTGAGTTACTGAGAAAACTAGGCCCAAGTCGGACAACAAGAATCAGTAAGAGTTCAGATTTTTCCTTTGGAGAAAAAGCAAATATAGATGTTTTGGTTCAAAATCTCTCTTGCCAGCAAGTTGATGTACAAAGAGCTACTGCCAGAGAACTTCGATTGCTTGCAAAGAGAAATGCAGATAACAGGATTTTTATTGCAGAGGCTGGAGTTGTTCCTCCATTGGTGACGCTGTTGTCCTCCACTGACACAAAAAATCAAGAGCATGCTGTTACTGCACTTCTAAACTTGTCTATTCATGAAAGAAATAAGGGCATGATTGTTCAAATAGGAGCTATCCACCCTGTTACAGAGCTGCTAAAACATGGCAGTATGGAGGCAAGGGAAAATTCTGCAGCAATCCTGTTTAGCTTGTCTGTAATAGATGAAAACAAGGTGAAAATTGGAGCTTCGGGAGCTATCTTGGATTTGGTCAATCTACTTCGTGATGGAACTATAAGAGGTAAAAAGGATGCTGCAACTGCTCTTTTTAATTTGTCTATGTGTCAAGCAAACAAAGCCAGGGCTGTCAGAGCTGGGGTTGTGCCACTATTATTGGAATTGCTTATTGATGAAAACACTGGAATGGTTGATGAAGCTCTTGCAATTCTTTCTATACTTGCTACTCATCAAGATGGTCAAAGTGCAATTGGACATCAATCAGCTATTCATATTCTTGTCAAGCTCATTTGTTCAGGCTCTGCTCGCAATAAGGAGAATGCTGCTGCTGTACTGTTAGCTTTGGCTATAAATGATTCATCCCATCTATTGACGGGACTACAGTTTGGTGTATATGGGCCTTTGATTGAACTTACTCATAATGAAACTAGTAGAGCCAAAAGAAAGGCTAAAGCACTTTTGGAGCTCATGAGCAAGCATGAACAAATTTCTAAAAGTACTTGCTAATAACTGTCCTATTTTTATTGTAAGTATGGCAGGGTACATTCAAACCTACCATAAAGTTTGAGGGTACGTTTTCTTTTGTAGGAAAAGGAAGCAAAGTTACAAAGGGAAAGTAAGTTGTGGTTTCAAACCCTCTCACAACTTTCTACTTTCCAAGCCTAGGAGAGCTATGCACCCAACTTCCAAGATTCTCATCTGACTTTCAACTGGTTTTCAATTTGAGGTTTCCTTCCTGGCATATGGTTCTGCAGTTGTACTAGTACTCAAAACTTTTGTTGCTGCAAGCACAACTGTAGTGCGTTTGTATCTTTTAACATGACTTGGACCCACAACTAACTTAACTGGACCATCTTCATGGTTACCTTACACATATGTTTGTATACCAAAAATTGTGTATACTGAATGGTGTTGACAATATTTATGATGTGGGATGCCAATGTTACTCTTTGGACATGACAAGAATTTAGGGTAGTGGGATTGGAAGTATAATTTTTGCAGAGGATTACTATCCTCTTCTCTAGACAGAATACATTGACAACTTGGCACTGGGTGTTATGTGAAGGCTTCCTCTAGATGTCTGGACTAGATCAGGAATGGAAAGGATAGCTATGGTAATTTAATGAAGTTCAACCTGTGGACAAGGACCTTACTCCTAAGAGAAGCCATGCTGCAACATCAAGTTTATCTCTAATAAAGGCATTGCTTTTCTTCTAATGTTCTTTGGATGTCTACACTTCATTCTTCCTTTTCAATTTCATCACTGATTGGTCAATGTGAACAACTTCCTACAGTCCTACATTATATTATATTTTTCAGTTCTTGAAAGCTAGATAAATAGCCTTCTCTAGTCAATTGAAGGTCAGCACCTGTAGCAACGTGTTGGGTATGGACTGCATTTCTAGGACCTAGTTTGACATCGCAACTATTTGGAGCTGGTTAAGAATCCCTATTCTTAAAATGGTGTGATTTTCATTAACGTCATGCATCTTTAAGAAACAATTAATCCAATCCCTTTCTAGTAATTATGTTTATTTGGTATTATTGAACATTATATTTTATTTGGAATTGGCTAGTAAGCTTGAAATTCTTATGAATGGTTTCATGTGAGTTGTGTTTTACATCATAAAATTTTCTTGGGAAAGTATTATTCCTTTGTCTGAAGACAATTCATTATTGGATTTTGACATTAAACTATTTTATACCGAGCTGTAATTTTAAAACAGTATGACCTGTCACTGGTATTCAGTGCTCATCTAGATTGTGCTTCATTGGGAATATATTACCAAGCTTGCACAGGGTATACGAATACAATTTCCAGCACTCTCTGCAACAATGAGGGGACTTGGTTCACTTGTTGGATATGCACTCAATGCAGGCAACCTATATAATCTATCTATTCTTCTCTCTTTCTCTCTCTCTCTCTCTCTCTCTCTCTCTCTCTCTCTCTCTCTCAATGTGCACAGGTTTTTCACCCTTGTTATGTGTCTGTGATGCCGCTTAATACTAAACACAGATTGACGAAGAACCCAATGACACATGCAGTCATAATTAAGGATGGGGAAGATCAGTTTCAACCATATTTTGACGTTGGCTTATAAATTTGATTCAGACTCTCAACACGAAGGAATATGCACACTTTATCCTCTTAGTTCATAGCTGTAACATTTTTAGTGAGCTATTTCTATTACCTAATTATTTCTTAAAGAATTGTGAAGTTGTTTCAAAAACAAAAAATCATAGCAAAGAAGCATTTTGAGCTACATGCAATAGGATGAGGAGACAATGAACGACTTCCTTTTAATGTGGTCATTGTTCAGAATACAAACTATTCATGGCAAAGTCATGGTTTTGATGGATATAATTCATGTTGAGTAACTCAAAATTAGACAGAAACCCTCTGGAAGCATTGTTCCAACGGAGACACAACTTGGACTTGATGCAGGGTCTCCTTCTTCCTGTAGTTTGTGTAAACGATTTAAACTCTGTGTTATAATTTCTAACTAGACTGGGATTCAATCATGAACGGATATCTAAATGCATATCATCAGCAGTTTTATTGCTTCATCCAGAACTGAATATTCATGGCTATACTGGCAACCACAAGATTAAATACTTGATCTCTACACTATTAACCAACAAACCTCCAACGATTTGGTAAAAATAATGGCAAGAACAGATCCGTGTTAACAATGAATAAGGCATTCAACTTACAGATCGCATAGTTTATCCTCCACAAGGGTTGTTGAACGATTTAATTTGCAGATGAAATTGAAATGCTTAGACAAATTCAATTCCAGGGTTCCCCAATGCATGTATACTCCACACGTTCTCTCCACATGTGAGTAGGGTAGACTGTAATAGCTAAAGGGCAGCTCAGTCTCTATTGATGTCAGAGAGTTCACCTTCATAGTCAATTCTCCACCGTTAGGGTATGTGTGCAAATAGCTTCCAGGTAAATAAAACCCATTACAGACATTAGCAAATGACAAAATAACAATAAACAGGACACTAGCTATACTCATCTGTATGGATCTACCCGCCATCGAAAAACCCATTTGGCCCTAGGTCGATTTCAGATTCGCCCCCAACCCTGAATAAAATACCCTTGAAGATACTCGATCCGGTATCTTGGAAACCAGCTTTTCACAAACTGTAACAAAAACTACACGCCGACCTCGATCCGCAGCAGAAAAAGTCGATCAAAATTCGGAAACATAGAATTTCTCCCTTCCCCAACAAGACTATTGGAAATGAAGTAGATATTGGCGCCATAATGTGATGCAAGTTTGGTGGTTGGTTCATCCTTCAAGTATAGTTTTTAGTATAGTTTTTGTTGGATTTACCCAATGGTGTTTTAGTTGTAGGTCCAAGAGGGATTCTAAGCTTTCCTTGAAGATGATTTTTTACCACCACATATGACCATGCTCAAAGAAATGTATTCATTAAAAAGCAACAAGTTTGTAGTCCAATTTTAATGGTCACATGCAAACACAATGTGGTCAAGAAGACTATGCTCAAATATGCATAAATGCAAACCTTGCATATGAAATGGAAGTATAATGATAGTTTTCGAAGCCATGGAGATGAAAGTGCCTACATAATTGTCAATAATGGTAAAGGTTGTTAATGGCCAAACTTCTTAAGGAAGACTGAGCAATTTGACTCATAGTGGAATGTAATTAGAGCTTTTGCATCAGGGATGATGTTTAGTTTCCATCGTTTTGTAAATTACCTAACACCATGTTGAAATTGGATCCCATTACTGG
>LPNX010815766.1:10330-25229 GCA_001517045.1 Pseudotsuga menziesii | reverse complement strand
CATATGTTTTTCCCTCTCTTAGTGTATCTTTTATGGCAGTCACACCATCCCCAACTAAATCCTTCTCCCCTTATCCCACCATACATATGTTTTTCCCTCTCTTAGTGTATATTTTATGGCACTCACACCATCCCCAACTAAATCCTTTTCCCCTTTCTTGTTGCTTCCCTCCTACTAGCCCCCTTTGGCACCCCACACTCCCACTTTCTGGCACATATCCCTCCCATTTTCTAGTGCGTTCTCTCACTCCCTGAACCGTTTAAACCTAGGTAACATCACTCTATCCACTTGGAAAAAGCCTTTCCACTATCTCCCTTCCATAGCCTACCAACCCTTTTAATCATCGACTTATATGTCTTTTCTTGTGTGGAGAGATGAGATGGAGTTGATCTTTGTAATATTAGAATACACATTACAAAACACACTCATCCTTTCTTGTTCAGAAACTTCAGCACCATTTCTGCGGATCAAACCCTCTATTGACTCGGGAAAATAATTGGAGATACTAACCCTGAATGCCAGAATAGGGACTAGAAAGTCCAATTCTCATAAATGTTACTCGGCATTTTATTTTAGGGAGTGAATCAATTTTATTTATAGTTGTCCCATTCTCCTAATAAATTATAACATCCCTCCTTAGATTGTTGTGCAGAAAAGAACATTTGATGTTGTTCCTTGATGTGCTCAGAAAACATCATGGACGTTTATTTGGAACCATTGATAAAGAATATGTTGCTCATGACCTATAAATGAAAGGTCATTTATGGCATGTGGTGTGATTTTTTGGAAATCAATGACTTTTCAGTGATGGGAATATGCTCATGTATAACCTCATTTTTAATCAATGTAAGTCATTTTAGTAATTATAATTCAATGGGATACATAAAAAAATTATGCATCATGTATATGTTTCTTACTTTTATGGTTCAGGAATAAACACAAAAGTATTATCCATTTGCCCATGCTATGGCAAGGAAATATTTTCCAAGTATTCTAAAAATTTTCATAAGTGTTTATATGAAGGGCACATGAAGTGTTTGCAACCAGGTCATCATTTTTTCAATCAAAGAGATATTTTAATGAATAGATCGAGGTAAGACTCCCTCCTTGAATCATGATGCTAGTAGATTGGATAAATAAGATTAAAAATCTTACCTGGAATCAATCTAAAAGGATATGTTCAATGGAGACCTATCTAATATTGACAACAATATAATGACTTCAAAATTCCTATTTATCACATGCCAAAAGGCATGAATATGTCTTCCAAACTCTACAATCTCCCACATTGGAAAGAACTTGTGGATCCAATGCATGTGTTCAATAATGTGTCATAAGCTCTTTAGAAACATATTTGTTAAATTGAGAAAGATACAAATGCATCTAGAAGATAATTGGAAAGAACTTAAAGTGGCACATATATTGGATCCAATGAATGTCTTCAATAATGTGCCATATACCCTTTAGAAACATATTCCTTACACAAAGAAAGATGCAAATTTTATGCGCCGTCGCTTAAGCGATGCTTGCTAGGCTTGCCATCGCTTAAGCGACGCTTATGAGCCTAGCCGTCACTTAAGCGACGCTTATGACTACAATTTAAAAAAAATAATAACTTTGTGATTTTTGGTAGGTTTAAAAGAAAAAATCCACGCTCCGTTGGAAGTAACTGTCGGATTTTACATCAAAATGTAGTAGTGTTAAGAGAGGGAACTAGAAACACATGATCACCAATACTTGCATGCACCGACTGGGCTTTCATGAACACCAATTTGTATGCACCAACTAGGGTTGACAAGGTATGAGATGGAACTAGGGTTTAGTGATCAATTTGCAAGTTAAGAGAGGGAACTAGAAACACATGATCACCAATACTTGCATGCACCAACTAGGCTTTCATGAACACCTATTTGCATGCACCAACTAGGGTTCACAAGGTATGAGATGGAACTAGGGTTAGTGAGAAATTTGCAAGTGAACAGAGGGAACTAGAAACACATGATCACCAATACTTGCATGCACCAACTAGGCTTTCATGAACACCAATTTGCATGCACCAAATACGGTGGACAAGGTATGATATGGAACTAGGGTTTAGTGAGCAATTTGCAAGTTAAGAGAGGGAACTAGAAACAAATGATCACCAGTACTTGCATGCACCAACTAGGGTTGACAAGGTATGAGATGGAACTAAGGTTTAGTCAGCAATTTGCAAGTTAAGAGGGGGAACTAGAAACACATGATCACCAATACTTGCATGCACCAACTAGGATTTCATGAACACCAATTTGCATGCTCCAACTAGGGTTGACTAGGTATGAGATGGAACTAGGGTTTGGTGAGCAATTTGCATGTTAGGAGAGGGAACTAGAAACACATGATCACCAATACTTGCATGAACCAACTAGGCTTTCATGAACACCAATTTGCATGCTCCAACTAGGGTTGACAAGGTATGAAATGGAACTAGGGTTTAGTGAGAAATTATGCAAGTTAGGAGAGGGAACTAGAAACACATAATCACCAATACTTGCATGCACCAACTAGGATTTCTTGAACACCAATTTGCATGGTCCAACTAGGGTTGACAAGGTATGAGATGGAACTAGGGTTTGGTGAGCAATCATGCAAGTTAGGAGAGGGATCTAGAAACACATGACCACCAATACTTTCATGCACCAACTAGGCTTTCATGAACACCAATTTGCATGCTCCAACTAGGGTTGACAAGGTATGAGATGGAACTAGGGTTTGGTGAGCAATCATGCAAGTTAGGAGAGGGAAGTAGAAACACATGATCACCAATACTTGCATGCACCAACTAGGCTTTCATGAACACCAATTTGCATGCACCAACTAGGGTTGACAAGCTATGAGATGGAACTAGGGTTTAGTGAGAAATCATGCAAGTTAGGAGAGGGATCTAGAAACACATGATCACCAACACTAGCATGCACCAACTAGGCTTTCATGAACACCACTTTGCATGCTATCACTAGGGTTGACAAATAATGAGATGGAAGTAAGGTTTACTTCAACCAATTTAGGGTTTGTAGTGTATGATGTATGTTAGCATGGTATGATGTTAGTATCATAGGGTATTGTAGGGTATGATATGGTATATATTACACATGCATTCATGACTTAGTGTTATGGTATATTGTTAGTATGTTATTGTATGTTAGTATGGTATGATGTTAGTGTCATACGGTAATGTAGGGTATGATATTGTGTGTTAGTATGGTATTGTAGGGTATAATATGGTATATTACACATGCATGCATGACTTAGTGTTATGATGTTAGTGTATGGTATATTACAATGGTATGGTATGTTAGTATAGTATGATGTTAAAGTATGTTATGTTATGGTATGTTATTGTATGTTAGTATGGTATGATGTTAGTGTCATAGGGTATTGTAGGGTATGATATGGGATATATTACACATCCATGCATGACATAGTGTTATGGTTGTTAGCGTGTGTAATTTAGTTTGTGTATGGTATGGTTAAGATGTTAAAAAGTTGAGGATAGCCATAATGTTAAAAAGTTGATGAGTCGTAAATTCTGCCTTTAAGTATTGGAAATTCATAAGTTAGAACACATGTGAACCACACATATCATTATATCACATAGCTGAAGCACACATATCATGTTCCAAGATCAAGTCAACCATATCATGTTCCAAGATAAAGTCAACCATATATGTATAAATTTGAGCCTTGCTTGATATTTTATATGTATAGAAATAATGTTACAAAAATTGTCATGCCACATGGCCATAATACAAAATAGTGGATCAAAAAGTGCATCTCTGTGTACATATGAACAAAAAGTTACATCTATGTATACCCCCTATACATTTATTCTAGTTATCCCCCCTTTCGCTGCCACTGCCAGTGTCTTCGGAGAAGTCTATCTTTCTTTTCCGACTACTCACTAGTGATCCCCATCGTTGAACAAGAGGGATAGGTCACATCAGTGGAGACTGCAGAAAAACCAAATTTTGTAAGTTAATTTACCAACCTTTAAAAATTCTATGTACATTTGTTCAAATTCCAAAACCAAAATAACATTTTTACTTATTGTATGTGAGTAAGTAATGGTGGGTTGTGGTGCCTCACTAACAGCGGCCCTGATTGGGTGCTCTTTAAGCACCACTTGCTCACTATCAAGATGCATAAAAAATATATATATGCCAATGTCAAGAAATATACATGTACCTTGGGGGGGAAGAGGTGGGTCACCAATTTGGGTCTCTTAAAGCACCGAATCATAGAAAGCAATACACAAACATACAAAGAAAGTGATACATAAACATACCTGCTGGCTCGTCAAAGGTGGGCCATCGAGTTGGTGCTCTTCATGCATCGGTGCCTCACTAGGGGCCTGCATAAAGTAACATATATGTCAATTTCAGATAAAATAGTGAATCAGAGACATATATACTACATGGATGGAAAATGATGTTACCAAAGAAAGCGAAACATACATGTACCTGGCTAGGGGGAAGAGGTGGGTTGACACCAACCTCACTTTAGTGCTCTTCAAGCACCACTATCACAATAGGTTCCTGCATAAAGTAACATATGTCAAAGAGATACAAGTAAAATGATTTTTCCAAAGAAAGAGAAACATAATTAAAAGCATAATTCAAATAATACTTGTGTCTAGGAATCTACCTCTACATGAGAGGGAATAGGCTGAGATACAATATACTCATCCTGATCATCCTGCATAAAACATGTTGTATCAAAATTAGGATGTATTGAATCTGACAATCTATACTATAAATATGTAAATAAAGTTGACAAATTAACAAGTATAGTTCTTACCCCTATTGGTGAAGAACCAAACCCATATGCAATATTGATAGTTGCATCAATGTTCTCAACATTGATCGACAGACTATGTGTCTGTGGTGTGCCATGGGACACCAACTGTATATTTGTTCACATAATTTGTTAGATAATTAAATAGAAATAAATTACAAAACAATTGAAAATTTTTATATGAAACAAAATATAATATGAAAATAATGAGTTTTACTTACAAAGCGAAGTAATCCATCATCTCCGAAGTCTGAAGCAGGGCCATAGCATATTCCTCCACACAATGTACAAGGGTGTTGAGTAACATGATTCTCTAAATGCTCTACATCTCCTCTGTGATATGTAGATGGGCCCACCTTAGAAGTGCAAGCCCCTTGGTCTAGATTGCCTTGGACATCAATCCCATGCTGAAGCAATGTATCTTCCAAGTAAAAAATGTCTCCTGTGTATTCTCAATCACAAGACCTGCAAGGGGATATAGCCGAGGGGGTTTTGGTGTTCGTGGAGGGTGTGGCACATGGTTAGGATCCGTCCTGGCACCTTCCCTATCTTGGGGCATCCCATGACCAACACCCTGGAATCCTAAGAGATCGAAGTAGTTAACAAGTTTCCCTAGGATGAATTCTACATACAACTTCCTAAGGAAATAAAATGGGATGTCCCTATTCCCATGAGGGTCTTCATTGAAGACCATATACCAACGATCCATCCAGTTGGAATTTATATTTGGTTCAATGCACCAATCTATGGAAATGTGTGGTTAACTAGTGGGTGGAACCAATCCAGTGCTAGGGTCTCGGAATAATGAAAATAATTTGTCTTTTGTAATTTTAAGTGCTTTGATGTCTTTATAACTCAATCCATCGAAGTAGTATTGCCTCCTAGATTCTCTGTAGAAGATAATTTTGTACAGAGCTCCTTGGGCTTCAGCAATTGTGTTTGTTATTGTGTCCAATGCATCGGCTAAAGAAGCTCTCAAATGATCCCCCCCTCTAATAGATGAGCTAAGGCGCCTCAATGACGCCAAACAAGCAATAATCTGTGAGGTTCGATTTTGTTCCCCCTCCAGGTTTGGGTTTGGGTTAGGTTGTTGTGGTTTAGGTTGTGGGTTATTATAGGGTGGGTTTTCCACATTGTCTTGTTCATTTCTATTGTCTCTTAAGATTTACACAAAAAAATACATGTTGTTTTACTTAATCATTATTTGATTTCATTCAATTTTTTTTATTAAATTTGTTTAAAATAATTATAAAAGCTACGAAATTATGGAAAAAAATAAAGTAATGAAGACTAAATGAAATTGATAAGAGCACTTACCTGCCATTGGAGCCAATCCCCCTCCAACTCGACCTCCAACTCGACCTCCAAAAGCTAAAACGCAAATTGCCTCTGCACTATTTCGCCCACGCAGTTTTTCGCTGTCTTGATCCTGTGCAAATAATATTTGAGGGGCCTCCGGCCTCTATTTTATTTCTTTCTTACTTTTCAATACTGCATATGCGATATATCGCACTTGCGATATATATCGCATATGCGATATTGTAAATGTGAAATATCACATAAGCCCCATCCTTATTCCTACCTAAATAATTAAATAAAAGAATCAAGATTTAATAGTCTATATGTCACTTTAGTGGATTCTAAGTCTCTTTATGTAGTCTATAAAATATTTTTGGTAATGTGAAGCATGTAACTAGAAAGGTTATTTTTCTCATTATGTTGGTGTAAACATATTGTTATTGTTCTAATCATTTACAAACATGGTTTTGGAGCCATAGTAAAGGCCATCCAAACCAATTGAAGGATTAATTTAGTGTGGGAATACAAACAAGATATGCCTAAAGTAATGTTATCCAACAAGCATGAACTTGAATAAAGATGAGAAGGAGGTTACTAAAATTTGAGTGAAAATTTATGAGAGACGGGTAACAACAAATGAACTTGACAAAAATTTACAGGAGGAAATAAGAAAACTAAGTAGTCATATTGTCGATAACAAGTAGAGGATGCAATATATTTAGAGAAAAGTCGTTGTGGAGGCTTCAATCTTTGTTGATTCCAAGCTAACATGAAATAATAATTATTTCCTTAAGCAACTTACTTAAATTACTAGAGATTTCCATTAAGAGTGGTGTTAACAACACAAATAGAACATGGATATTTGAGTGACACTCCACAACTTGAAAGTTTTGTGAGGCTATGGGAGTCCTTTTTACGTAATGGATGAAGGAATACCCTCTCCGCTTTCATTAGCATGTCGTTGAAGTAGTCACATGTGCAGAGAAATACAAGTGGTGTGATAGAAAAATTAATATTTGAAACATGAACTAGGGAATTTCGTGTTGGACATTTATAGTAGGTTATGCTTCTTGTAATAATAGAAGATGAAGAATATTCAGGTGATGCTACGCAACTTAAACCTTTTGTGAGGCTATGCGACTCCTTTTTAAATGACCGATGAAGGAATACTCACTCCAATTTTGGCATTTTCATGGTGTAGTCACACATAAATTGAAATAGAGATGGTTTGATATAAAAATAAATAAATGAAACTTGAACTAGGCTTTTCGTTTGGTTGTTTCTCCTTGGTAAAAAAACTATGTGAAAATACATGTAGAAAGTTACAAATGTCAATAGTTTGTTAAGAAATGGGTTTCCCATGGAGGAGGAATTGGAAACAAATGCAATACATAGGATTCTTGTGTGGTTTGGTATTGAGGTGGTTTTGTAAATGTTGAATATCGCATATGCGATATATTGCATATGTGATATTTAACATTTACAAAACGTATATGCGATACATTTTTACAAACCTTAGCCTTGTGTTTGGGCTCGGGTTATTCTGAACATACCATCAATAACGCATATGCATTCTTGATTTGCTCTTCGGAAGTGCGTTTCTGATTTCTTAAGTGCCACTAAAATGTGGAACCAACTTCATGCGAGCGCCCCCATGTCACCCTTAGAATTTACTGGGAGAACTTGAGCCTCTGGCGGGAATATCAAAATAGCTTCTCAACCCTTTTTGAACATCAAAAAATATTTCTTCCTATTTTGGTAGACTCCTATTTCATATGTGTGAACACCGCGAAGGAAACTGACACCATGGTTGGATAGCCAGTTCATTATGGAGCCGAACCATGCAATACGATAAATTTTATCATCAACATAACCTCTCCTTGCGGGCATCTTCAAATACCTTCTCAAACTCCTTTTCTAACTCTTAGTCATTTTCAAAACTTTCTCAAATTTTATCCTGAAACCCCAATTTGGCAGATCCATAACTCTTTCTTCAGACAGGCTTAAGGAACATTGATGCCATGGTTAGGTAGACAATTCAACATACTACAGTTTGACCATTTTCCACCTGAATTCTTCTCAAATCATGAATTATGTCGGGCATTCTTTTAAGGCTGTTGGGACCAATTTTTGACTAATTATTCCATACTTAGTCAATTTCCCGATTTTCACCATTTTGGATATGATACATCTAGATATGGCATATACAATAATACATATAAAAATATTGATATATATCTATATATTTATGAAATTTGTCTCATATATATGTATATTTATAAAAATGTGCTCATATCTATATGTACATATATGGAGATATGTATGAGAATAGGAGGAGGCAGGCAAGCCCATTTAAAAAAAACAAACTCACATTTCTAAATGTGTTCTCCTATACTCACTGTGTACTCAGGTTTATTTGTGTACTAGTTTATGTTCAAAATTTGCAGATCTCTGAAAGAATGCCTATTTAGTTATTATGAAAGGAATGTGATCTCTGTGATGTTGATCATTGTGGGTGAAGTAATCTGCATCCACCATATACATCGAAAGAAGCAAGTTGCATTGTATAATGCATGTGGGGTATGATGTCAATATACTAGGTAGAAATATAAAGTGATGTAAAAAATTTAAATGAAAAAATGGATACATGCAATAGATAGTGAAAATAGGGGTTTTTAAAATTGGGAAGGCATATTGGGAGGGGGTTAAAAAAACGATTTTGGGAGGTATTTTCCATTATTTTTTGAAAATAGGGGTATTGTTTCATATGCCACGCATGGTTTCACTAATTGATGACCCCATGGGAACCTGCCTGTAGAAGGCACAAGGTGGGAGGCAGAAAATGGGAAAAAGCTTAAGGAAAAATTTGCTTTTTGATTTCCGAGGTCCGCAACGAAAAGTGGAAAGTCAAACAACAAGTGATCGCTTCATGGGTTTTCTGATTTTCGAGGTCTGCAATGGAAGGCGGAAAGGCATAATTCAGAAGGTGGAAAGTCAAAAGACAAAGTGTTTGTTTCGCAGGTTTTCTTATTTCCAAGGTCCGCAGTAAAAGGCAAAAAGGGGAAAGTCGAAAGCCGAAAAGTGGACAAGTCAAGGTATCAATATGTTGAGTTTATGATTCTTGAGTTCTGCAACGGAAGGAAGAAGGCGGAAAGTGTTTGAATGACTCGATTCCACATTATGTTTATGGTTCCCGGATTTCATAGTGGAAGGTGGAAAGGGGAATGCGGAAGGCAGATGGCGGAAAGGACAGGTTCAGTGCATAAAAGGTTTTTCAGGAGACATAATGGATAAATGTCAAGGGCAAAACGATTGTTACACTAATGTTTATGTTTAAGCATGAATTTAAAAGGATGTTACATGAACCATGACTGTGTTAAATAGAAATAAATAAGAATTTTTAAATTATTCTGCATATCAGTCAGGTTTATGGGTACCGGTGTAATTTCCAGAAAAATTGAAAAAAAAAATTATAGGCTAGTAAAAACTACCTAAACAGAACATTATTATACTTGCAGAATATAACGTACACTAGTTGAACCACTGCTTGGTCGTAATTTGTTCTTATATTCTATCATTGTTCTTTCAGTTATACTTATTACTGCACTTTAATTGGGATGTCGTACTGCAATTTAATGCTTAGTTCTTATGATTATCTATTTGTCGCATATGTGTCATTGCTTGATTATATGATTTGTTCTTTGTGCATAGTCTTACTCCTTATTTATAAAGTCCTAACTTAACTTTGTTTTTGGAAACAAAATGGGCGGAGTGGCAGGACGCTTTCTCCCATGACGGTCTGAAAGGTAAAAGTATTCACTTGGCTAGTAGGCTTACTTAGTTCTTTGAACTAAGGCACCTCTTTTATCTCGTATGCTGATTATACTTAGCGACGGAGAATTTAAAGAGAATTAAACATTGTGGTTACTAAGGATACCTACTATTTGTTAATATGGTCCTTTACCGACACAACTTGTTAGCAAGGTAAACTCTATTTCCATTCATTTATTTAACCTAGATAATTTATCCATGTTATCTCTACTAATCAATATATTTATAATTCAGGTTATTAAACACTAACATAACCTACTGTTTCTATTTGCAAGTTATAACTTGGCTTGAGATCATACTTGGATTTTATATTAGCATTGATACCATGCCATATTCCATATGCCATGGTTACTAAGCATTAAGCTTAGTGGACCTGTACAATATTTAAGGCTTAAGCCTAAGTCTAACGATATATATATATATCCTATGTTCTACTTTGCACATAGTGCAAGGAATTTGGGTTTTCACAATATATTAAAGGGTCTACCATTTATACTATACCATATATGATACCTTGTGTGCAAGCTTGGGGTGGTGATTTATGATATGGTTAAACCATATGTTAATGGGGTTTAAGCCTTGCATGTGGATGGTGGCTATCGTTATTGCAACGATACCAAACTATGGAAAAGTGGGTTTTGGCATTGATAATGGATAACAACTAGTGCCATTAATGCACCTTGGTTCTCGTGGTAGCCCAAGCTTAGGGATTGGCTCATGATGGACTTGTCATTTTGCTTGGTTGTTTGGGGTTTGGTCTTGGCTCTGTGCAGGGGAAATGGAGGTGACCTCCAGGGCATCGAAGGTAAGGGTTGTTGATTTCATAGCATCATTTTCATAACTTATTATGTGGTTTCAATTGTTCATGCTCCTCATCCTTCGTTGTCCATGGTTGCATGTACCCGGGTTGGCACAAGTTTGGATAACTCGACAAGATTCATTGTCTGGGAAAGCATAATTTCATATGGTGCAAGGTAATCCTGTTACCAAGATTATGCTTTCCACCTCTCGGCATGTCTACATTTAGTTTTCATCGTTTGGTTTGGGGATTCTCTATGGGGTTTTAGTGAGCCTTTGGGCCTATGTAAACAGTCTTGGGTTTTTATATAATTTAAAGATTTTAAGCCGTGGATGCAAATCGTGGTGCCCTTAAGGTTCTATGTATGAATTATGTTATTGAACTTGTATTTTGGATTAGGTATTTTATTGCGGGGTTTCAAATTCACCTTCGGGCTTGTGATGAACAGACTTGGGTTTTATAGTATTAAGGTGTTTAAGCCATGAAATGAATCTTATGCCCTTACAGGCTCTACGTATAAGTTTATGTAAATCATTACTTTGGAGCTGGAGATTTTAAGCCATGGGCTGCGCCATTTATTGCAATGGTGCCATAGCCCTTGGCACGCTTATGTGGACTTGACTGTGATAATGGAATTACTGTGTAAATATATGTTGCGTTTATGAAATGGCAATGGTTATGGTATTTACCATGTATGTGTTGAATTTATGCCGTGCTATTAGGTTGCTCTGTGGGTTAAATATGGCATTCTCCTTCGTTAATGGGATGTGTATTATACTTGTATTTTAATGGGGACTTGGATGTAGTGATGAGAATGTATGGCTTGGGAGATTCCCTAGGTGTCTTAGGCACTTTCCATGGAGGCTGTGAAATCATTGACAGTGCTGGTTTGTTTTTTATATATATACTGTGTATTTTATTTTATAAGCTGTGGCTTGGGTGACTGTTGTGCATAGCTTAACGGGTTGTTTAATTTACTATTATCGTTTTCTTATGGTAAAATGTGGACTGTGGAATATCCTGGTTATAACATAGAATGGATTCATATTTTTATGTTGACTTTAAAAAGGGACCATGTAATAACTATTTTGGTCGAGGCTGTGCTTACAACATAGGCATAGAAGCGTAAGCCTCATGACTTTAGCTGTAATGTAATTGTTTGTTTATTAATATTATTGTGGTTATTATAATGAAGCCCACATACGTTAGTATAGCATGGCCTTGGTAAACAAGTACCCATAGGGTTCAATCCTGTCCGTGGTTGATGTAACGAGATTTCGATATGGTTTATAATTGAGAACGATTCCTGTGTATGCATTTATATGGTGTTTAATACATTATATGGGATGACCGTTAACTTATGTAATTTGGTTACTATTTATGTATATATGTTATGGTTGTTTTATTGAGGCCTGTGACTTGGATTTGTAAACCCAAAGGGGTCGATACCACAACCTCTATTATACATTATAGAGTTCTTTAATTTGTTTTAAATGTTTACTTGGTTAATTTATATGTGATAGTTTATGAGTGATATTAGATGGGACCTTTATGATTTGTGCATGTGATTATGTTATTGTTTATTTTAGATTTTAGGACTGTAGATTTAGTGTAGGAACAGAGATGTGAATCTTGGACCAAAAGAATGGTCATGATACTTCTTGTTCATTTATTTATGATGCTGTTAATTTTTACTGGAATGCTTTTGCAATTATCTTGTATTGAATATGTAGACCTTGGAAGATCTTTACTGGTGTATTTATCTTGAAGTAATTATAGTTTGTAATTAATTGATTAGCTTCATAAATCTATTCTATAACTGATAATGTGGATTTATAGATAGTATTCTGATTTGTTTATGTTTGATTTCTATATGTGTTTATATATATATATACATAACAGTTCAGTTTGTAGATAATACCTTAGGTTATCTAGATTGTAAACTTATACTTAAAGGTATATATATAACTTACCTATGGACTCGTTTATGTAAATATAAACATGCCTCTGCTGAAAAATGGAATACATCAGTAGAGTATAGAGACTAAAGAAGAAGATAAGTAATAAATATGGATTAAAACCTAGTTTGTACTTAACCCGGTTTCATCAATAAAACTAATACAGGAATTAAAATAGGGTGTAGAACCCTTGATGCACATTGGTAAATAAATTGAACTTGCAGAAATAAACCAATAATTGAACCCTTGATGAACCTGGTATAGGAAAACACTTACAGCCTAGGGTTAATATTTTAAGATGAAAACCCTAGTAGTTTTAAATAGAGAAACATATACATCAAGTTAGGAAATTCAAAGTAATCTTTTACCTAATATATCTAGCATTTATTCTAGGAAATTAGAATAGACAGTCTAGGGCTTCATACCTGTAACTTGAAGCTCTTGTTAATGGATGAACCTGCACACTCAAATAACCAACATTAACAATTCAATATAGACCTGACCTCTATTTTTGATGATCACATCACTTGTGAACTACCATGTTCCACCAAACCATGACCCATAACCATTCTTGGTTTAAATACGGATTCCCTTGAGTTGGACTCCAACATGCAAGTAGCTTAGAGCTCCTAAGGTAGGGTTTCCTATCTCGTATATTAGATCTCGATTAGTCCTCCTTTTTCCTTCCAGGAAAATGTTCTCCAAGAATTACTTGAGAACAAATAGGCAGAAAAATGACTCCTCTCATGATAGATCGAAACCCCAATCCTTTCCTTGGCTTGAGTCTTTATAGACAGACTTTCTAGTCAAAGGGACAGTTAAATAAAAAAACCTTGGTTTCTTGATTTAACCATTTTCAATTACTTTGGGTAATTATTAGTATTTTAACATAGGAACCTTCTACTAATTCCTAATTATACTTTTTAGGTTTTGGACTATTTATTATCTTTACATAATAAATAATAATGGATGGAGTTTCTTTCTTTCTTTCTTTCATCATTAATGTTATAAATATGTTTAACTCTTTATACATACCATGTATAAAGTACATAATAATATAACACTTTTTAACATTTTTCTTTGGGCATCATATACCATGATCCCTAGACTTGATGACACTTCTTTATTAAGGTCAAGTAGGTAGATGGTTTAGGTCTACTAGGCTAGGCAACTCTAAACATCCTTTCATGTTGGATTTCCCTCGTATAACGTGGTAGTTATTCAGTACTTGATGAGAATACAGAAATTCAAAATTTCATTTAATCACTTATAAATAAGTATGATGAGATCAATATTTTTCTTGAGTTGTTTTCACTCGTAAGTTATTAAATTATTTTCAGTAACCCCTAGCGCTTACCAGATCCCATACTCAATGCTATAACAAAGAGTTACAACTTAGTGCGATTCCAGAGCTCTTTGCTCAACACTAATTCTAGGATGTACTTGTACGATACACCTAGGGATACAATGGACAAGGATCCGATGCTCCAGATCTTATGCTCAACATCAAAATGGAAGGCTCTGGGGCTTATGCCCAACACTTCCAATAATATTTTCATGTGTTCCAGAGCTTCTCGCTCAACATGAAGGTAAGTACTGATGTACTCTAGAGCTTCTCGCTCAACACAAATCACCAGTCACTCATGTTCTCTAGAGCTCCTCGCTCAACACAAATCATCAATCACTTGTGTGCTCCCGCTCAACACAAAAACATCTCATCAATCATGTGCTTTAGAGTCCACGCCTAACACAAGTAAGCATATATATATATATCATCAATAATTGGCTTACTCCCAATATTTAAAACAAATCATCATGTTCATATGCAGTGGAGTCTTCGACCCAATATATATATATAAAATAAAACATCAAGATAATCCTCATATTCAATAGGCACATGCCTATAAGGGCTAGGTCCAAAATTCAGGATATTACAACCGGGTTCATGGACATCGTGATATATCAGAGTAACGTGTATGCTACAATTTTGGTATATCAAAGCGTAGTTGCAGTCATGTTCCTCCTAATATATAATGATGTAAAGGGGAGGGGACGTGACACTCATCTCTCTTTTTCTCTGTATGCACCCATACTCCTCCCACTACCAATAACCCCAATCATCTCTCTCTCTCTCTCTCTCTCTCTCTCTCTCTATATATATATATATATATATATATAT
>LPNX010815741.1:0-13334 GCA_001517045.1 Pseudotsuga menziesii | reverse complement strand
ATATATATATATATATATATATAAAAGTTTATTTTAGATAACCACATTATATTATAATGTTACTAACTTGTTAGGCTGGACTAGTTAGTTCATTATTAATTACTAAATACTTATGTTGGATTGCTTAGTTCATTGAGGGTTATGTCACACTGTGACATTCCTCAATGGTTATGTCAAATTGTGTCATATCTCTAGGGTTATATTAGATTGTCACTTTCGTTATGTTAGTAAAGAAGTATTATTTTTATTGTTAACATTGACATGTTCAATAGGGGTATATGTCACAACGAGTTTGGTTGAATTTTGTTTAGCAAGGTTGTCTATGGTTAATTATGGGTGACTGTTTCACTATGGATGAATATAGTCAACCATGGTTGACTATTGTTGAATGTGCTTGGCCAAGGTTGAATTTAGTTTATTTTTATTGACCTAGCCTAGAAGGTTATGTTGGTTTATGACGTTTTCAATGGATGTCTAACTACAACATATGTCTTGGTTCATTTATGTCAAAGTGGTGTGGTATACAAAGGTTGAGTTTGGTTGGCCCTGGTTCTCAATCATTTTTTTGGATTAATTGTGGTAGAGTATGGTAGAGAATGGTTGACCATGGTTGGCCATGTTTGACTATGTGTGACCATGTTTGAAAGTCATTAACCATGTTTGATTATGGTTAACTGTTGGTGACTATATTTGGCCAAGGTTAAGAAAGTTAAACATAATTTACCATGGGTGACGAAGGTTGACTATGTTTACCGTGGTTGACTTTAGTTAACCATGTTTGATTTTTGTTGATTTTGGTTAACCATGATTAATTTAATTAAACATAGTTGACTTTACCATGATTTATATGGTTGACATTGTTGACTTTTATGAACCAAGCTTGAATATGGTTGACTTTAGTTAGGTAAGGTTGACCATGCTTAATCATCATTAACTATCTTTGGCCATGTGACTGTGGTTGGCCCTATTTTGAAAATGGTTGACTATGATTGACAATGGTTAATAGTGGTAGAGTATGGTAGGCAATGGTTGACTATGTTTTAATACATTTGACCATGCTTGATGTTATTAACCATGTTTGATTATGGTTGACTATTGTGGACTATATTCGACCATGGTTAATAATACTTAACTATGTTTTGACCATTGGTGATGAAGATTAACTATGCTTACCATGGTTGATTAAGTTTGACCATAGTTAACCATGGCCGATAATTGTTTGACCATGGTTGACAGTTGTTTTACTATGGTTCATTGTGTTTGACCAAGGTTGGCATGGTTAAATTTGGTAGAGTATGGTAGATAATGGTTGACCATTGTTTGCCATGTTTTACTCTGTGTGACCATGTTTGATTATGGTTGACTATTATTGACTATGAATGAGAAAATTAAATCCCGGTTAACCATAATTGATTATGGTTCAACCATGGGTGGTGATGATTGACTATGTTTATCATGCATGACTAAGTTTGACAATGGTTAACCATGGCTAACAATTGTTTGACATTCATTGACTTTGGTTATCCATGGTTATTTTAGATAAACATAGTTGACTTTATTGAATCATGGTTGACTATGGATTACATTGGTTACCTAAAGTTAACCATTTTTAACAATGACCGACAATTGGTTGACATTTATTGACTTTGGCTATACATGGTTAATTTAAGTAAACATAGTTAAAATTACTTTACTATCCTGTCAAAACCACCTACATCTCAATGCTAGTATAATACCTGTACTCGAAAAATGATGAAGCGCGACGGCTCCTCCGTGGCTAGGGCCAAACCCTAGCCGCCCTGCGTCCTCCTGGCTGCGTGTGGCCCTGCGGATCTTCCCTGCGAGTCCGCTGATGCTGCATCCTCCGCGTCCAGCAGTGCTGCGCTCTGGAGCTGCGTTCTTGCTGCGTTTTTTGCCTTTCTCATCCGCGTTTTTTTGCTGCGTTTTTCACCATGCATTCCTCCGGTGGTCAGGCCATGGATCCGGTGGAGGCCTTCAGAGTTCTTGTTAGATCTGCAGGCCTTAGGGCAAAGGCCTCCCCTCCTGCCAAGTTTGTTAAAAAGATGGAAGAGATCCCTTCTGTGGAGCTCTCCCCTTCTGATCCGTGCCGCATGGCCCTTATGCTCTCAGAAAAAGCCCTCATTGGCAAGTTCATTGGTTTGTGGCCCAATCCCAAAGTAGTGGATCAATGGATAGCAGAACGTTGGAGCTCCCTGGCACCCTCCCATATCTCTCTATGTGCTGCAGGAAGAGGGTATTTCGTGTTTATCTTTGAGAACAAAGAAGAGCGTGATCTAATCTTCAGATCTGGACCATACTTTATGGGATCGAGGGGGTTGTTCTTAGCTCCTTGGTCTCTGGATTTCAATCCTGAAGCAGAGATCACGGCTGCCCCGGTATGGGTCCGGCTCCCCCATCTTCCTCTTCATCTTTGGGGGAAAAGCTCCCTTGCTGATATAGGAAACAAGCTCGGCCGTTTCCTGGATAGCACGGAACCTAAAGGGGATCAGTACACCTGTGCGCGCATCTGTGTTGAGGTCAATCCCGAGAAAGGGCTCCCGGAAGCCCTTCATCTCACCCTGGGCGAATGGAATCACATCTAAGAGCTGGACTATGAGCATATTCCCTTCAAGTGCCTCCGGTGCCATGTTTACGGTCATTTCGCGAAAAGCTGCCCCAAAGCCCTGGTGACGGTGGCTCCTCCCCCGGACAATGGGGCAGACTTCCAGCCAGTTGCCAATAGGTGAAGGGCTCCCCGGAAAAAGGAATCCAAATCAGACGTGCCCACCGCAGAAGAATCTGCCCTAGCTAATAAAAACAGATTTGAAGCCCTTCAAGAACTTGATGACCAGGAACCAGAAGCAGCAGTAGCGCCTGAAGAGACGTTGGAGCCAGGTTCAGGCCAGGAAAAGGAAGCACCAGCAGCAGAAGGGGTTTCAGAAGTGCGTATCCCCCCTGGTACCGCGGAAGACCCCACGCCTGAGTCCCTTAGCTCGAAGAAAGACCCCATCGATTTGGGCGGTGAGACCTCAGCCCAGGTAGGGCTGGCATCCTTGGTCCCTTCCACAGAGGAAACCTCTGACTCTGAAGACTTTTCCGCTCCTTCTCCTCCCCTCACCAGAGGACGCAAGACGAACAAGGAACGCAGAGAAAAGGAAGCAGCCTCAAACATCAATGCGGGCTCTTAGAAGAAACTGGATCCTTTCATTAAAGGACACTCCTCTCTGCCGGTATAATGCTATGCTTCTGTATTTTTCTCTGCTCACAATTTGTGAGAGTCTACTCATGTAAGCAGTACTTCTCTCGAAATAGCTACAGGAACATCTGGGATTCATTTCTCAAAGATCTTTTAAGAAGGCTGACTGTTTTATTTGAGGCCAGCAGCCTTCTTTTTCAGAATTTCTCCTTGTAAGCTTGGCTGGGCTACAGCCTTTTTAAAAATTTATAAAATTTTTTCTGTTTCTGTTAAAAAAAAAATTAAGTAAACATAGTTGACTTTATTGAACCATGGTTGACTATTCATTACATTGGTTACCTAAGATTAACCATGTTTGATCATCATTGATAATAGTTCAAGATGTGTGTAAAATGATGGTTTGACTGTATGAATGCCTATTATTTAGCAAAGGTATAATTTGGTTAACCATAGGTGATTATGTTTGAATATGTGTTTAACCTCAGTTGATCAAGCATCATAAACCCATGTTTGAATATAATGGAATTTAATTAGCCATAAATTTATTTACAAATTGACTTCAAAAATTATTAATTGTATTTTATTATTCTTGTATAGAAAACACATTTTGAAAAATAAATTAACTACATCAACTTTAATAAAATTTTGTAAATTCTCAAACATTAAAATAAATAATTATTTTTATTAAATTAATTTTATATTAAAATTACGTTAATTACATAATTCCAATAATCATGTAAAACAGCTTTTTCAAATTGGAAAAAAAAACCCTCAAAAAACACTTCAAAAATTTAACTTTAAAATATGATGTAATTAAAAAAACATATTATTTAGAACCTAAAGTAAAAAAATAATAAAAATCTTGTTTCTAAAATAATCTACGTACTTTAAATGAATATTTTGATCTACTTATGGTACATTAATGCTCTAAAATAATCTACGTACTTTAAATGAATATTTTGATCTACTTATGGTATATTAATGCTCTTAAATTTGAAATAAACATTTCAAAATAGTTGAAAGTTTTTTTTATTAATAAATTGAAAAATAACTACTTATCATTTTAAGATATTATTTCAAAGTACTTTAAATGAAGATCTTTGCTTAATCAAATTGTTTTCCGTGAAAGATATTATCGCTGTTAAATTTGAAATAAGCACTTTAAAATAGTTGTAAATTTTTATTAATAAATTTAAAAAATGGTTATTTGTATTAAAGCAAGCTATCATTAATAAAAAAAATTCTTCATGTAAATCATGCTTTAAAAAAAGCAAACCATTTATAAAAAATAATAAAAAATATTATTTATAAAATAAAATTCTTAAATTATATTAAGAAAAAGTCAAATCATTTTATAAAATAGTAAAAAATATTATTTAAAAACATAAATTTGTTTAATATAAAATATTTTTCTATTTCATTATTATTAATAAAAAATAATATTAAAAATGATACATTTTTTAATATTTAAACTTAAACTATTTTTTCATACATTTTTTAATATTTAAACGTATACTATTTTTTAATGAAAAAATAATGTATAAAAGTTGTGATTACTTAATTGTTCCATACTATACACTTTCATTGATATGTTTTAACTCATTATATACTTTCTAAAATCTATCTTCATCATAAACCAAAACGAATGTTAAGTGGTTCAAGCATTTTTATTTCTTCTTTAAATTTAAAAAAAAAAAATGCTAAATATTTGATTAAACGTGACAGATTGATATAATTTCATATATTATGTTTTAGTTTTAATGTAAAAATTAAAATTTCATTAACAATATTTAATTTGTAAAAACAAATAACTTAACAATAAAATATTTGTTATAATATGAGTAAACAACTTAAGACCAACACATAGGAAGAGAACCACTCCTCATTATTATGTTGCAATTGTGTGGAGAGATGGTGAGTTGTTGAGTGCCTTTAACTTCCAAACATGTGTAAACATTTGTAATTTAAAGAGATTCTTAAAAAAAATATTTCATCAAAGTTACTTATTTATTTCTACATATTTTTGAATTATTTAAATTAGATATAGTTATTTAGAGATTTAATAAGTAATAGTCTTTTTTTATTGGATTTATACTAACTTAAAAAAAACAATTATGAGATCTTTCTTTAAAAAAAAAATTAAGTTATGTTGTACAAAAATATGACATGCTATTTTACCAAAAAAAATAGTGAAATATTTTGTAAAATAAATAATTTTACAAAATTAATTATTATTTTTTAGAATTTAATTCCATTATATTCCAATTAAATCATTAACCAGTGGTAAAATTATTATTTCTTATAATGATTATTAATGTGTAAGTGTTGTGTTATGTCATTCCCTGTTTGCATCACTCAACTTAAAGTGGAAATTACACTCACCTTGAGAAAAAGTTGCTTCTTTATGACAAATGATGTCTTTTGCTTGCAACCTTTCACTAAATCGGAAACTGTGCCCTCCTTGACCAAAAGTTTCGTGTTTTGTCACTGATTGCTTTTAATGTACTTTCCTTCTTTTAAAACTGCCTTGCTTTTCCTTTCTTTCGATAGATGCCAACTTTTTTATGATAGATTTGTTTTGCTAGTTTTTTGTAGAGTTGTTATTTTTCATCCTAGGCAAGTTGGCTTTCCTAATGCACCCTCCTGTCTTGACAACTCATTCCCACATGTAATTATTTTTCATACTAATTAAATAATTACATACAAATAACCAGAATTTAGAAATTAATCTAATACATGCCTCCATAGTTTTAAATGATCAAAATTCCCTGGCCATAATTTAATTAATTTAATTTTTAACCCCTAGGCACTGACAAGGTCAACACGTTTAATGTCCTTCAAGGAAGGGACATTACACATACATCAAGCTGCCAACTGTTGATGAATAGGGAACCTTGGACATGTATTTTATATCCTCCTGTGTCTTGGGACACATCTCCTTACTTAGTTTGAAATGATTGGTCAAAGGTGTACTAATTGTTTTTTCATTATGCGTTCTAAACCTCTCCAACACCTTTTCCTATCTAATCACCTTGAGACAATGTCAATTTGCGATTTTTCTTGTCTCTTGTTATTCTCATACCAAGGATTTGCTTTGCAGCAACCAAATCCTTCATCGAAAATGATTTAGCTATTTTCCTTTTGAGCACATTTATATACAGTATATTAGACCTTGCAACAAGCATATCATTCACATACAATAACAAGATAATATATCTTCCATTATCTAGCCTCGTGAAATAAACACAGTGGTCAAAACGACATCTACTATAACCCTATTATGTCATAAACTTATCAAATTTCAAATACCATTATCTTGGAGCTTGTTTCAAGCCATACAAGGTCTTCTTCAACATACAATCCAAATTCTCCTTCCCTTAGACCTCATACCCATGTGGCTGCTACATATAAATATCTTCCTCCAAATCTCCATGGAGAAAGAGATTTTTTACATCTAATTGTTCCAGATTGAAATCTTCTACCCCCACTAGACTTAAAATAGTCCTAATTGAAATCATTTTAACAACAGGAAAACATATTTCATCAAAGTCTATACCTTTCTTTTGTGCATAACCTTTTTACAACAAGTGTAGCCTTGTACTGTTTCTTGCCTCCTTATTCCTTCAACCTATAAACCCATTTATTATTCAATGCTCTTTTACTTGTAGGAAACTCAACCAAATCCCAAGTCTTATTTCTTACCAATGAGTCCAAATCCTCATCCATGCCTTACTCCCACTTCTTTTTAGTTTCCACCTGCATTACTTCTTCATAACATTCAGGTTCACCAGAATCAGTCATCAATAAATAATATAGTGAAAGAGAGAATTGTTTAGTGGGTCTACTTAGCTTGGTATATCTTCTTACAATTGCATGAGTTTGAGGTACATGTTGTTATTCTTGATTTTTTTGTACCTTTATAACTTCATTTTCTTTGATTTCATCAAGCATTGTGTACTTCGTGTTTTCCTTTTCCTCTTTCTTTCTCTGCAACTGATCTTTGTACATGACATTTTCATTGAATACCACATCTATACTCTTAATGATTTTGTTATTTTCATAATCCCATAGGCGATAACCAAAATCATCAACCCCGTATCCAATAAAGGTGTATTTCTTGGATTTAGCCTCAAGCTTTGTTATATTTTCTTTATCATATCACAACCAAAATTTCCCAGAAATGAGTAGTTTACCTTTTTACCTATCCATGCCTCCTCTGGAATCCCACCATCCAAAGCACTTAAAGGTCCTCTATCTATTAAGTAAACAATAGTATCTACAGCATCAGCCCAAAACTGTAAGGAGAACCTTGCATGCAATATCATACACCTTGCATGCTCCATGAGCATCCTATTCATCCTTTATGACACACCATTTTCTTGTGGTGTTCCTGGGACTGTCTTCTCTCTATGAATCCCATGGTATGAACAATAATATCAAACTCCTTGCCGATGTATTCACCTCCATTATCATATATGAGACACTTCAATCTTTTCCCTGATTTGTTCTCAACCAAAGCTTTCCACTTCTTAAAAGTAGCAAACACATTATATTTTCGTCTAATCCAACAAACCCAAGTATTTATAGTTGCATCATCAATCAAAGTAACATATTAAAAAGAGCCACAAAGAGATTGTACCTAAGCAAGTCCCCATACATATACATGCACAAGCTCTAACTTTTCACTCTTCTTTTGTTTCCCAATCTTGAGAAATCTAACTCTCTTATTTTTTCCATAAACGCAATTCTCACATAATTCCAAACTTACCTACTTTAGATATGGAAGCAATTTCCTTGAGTGAAGAATTTGCATCCCCTTCTCACTCATGTGGAAAAGCCTATGATGCCATAATGTTGTACTTGTTTCTATGGAATCTACAAAGATGGAATAATAAGTATCATGAGGACATAAATACAACGTATATATCCTATCTCTTTTTGTTATTACTAGTGCTCCTTTAGTGATCTTCCACCGCGTTTTTTCAAATGTAGACAAACAATCATTATCTCCCAACTTCCCTATTGAGATCATAATTCTTTTCATAGCAGGAATATGCCTTACATCCTTTTGCATCCATTCATTTCCATAATTTAACTTAATTCGTACCTTACCTGTTCCAACAATTTTACATGGTTTATCATCTCCCAATAAAACATGTCCAAAATCACCTGACATGAAGCTCTTGATACTACCCAGTAATCACTAGTATTATCTAATGCAAGAATCAAAGCATCTTGTAACACATCACTTGCTACATTAGCTTCCTGAGTAGTCTCTTGCTTCCCGCCTCCTTTCTTCTTTGGAGTCGTGTAGTCTTTCTTCAGATGTCCTCTCTTACCACAGTTCCAACACTCTATCTTTCCCAGTCTAGACTTGGATCTTCCCTTTCTATACTTGCTACAATTACCTAAGCTCTTTCCTCTCGCCCTTTGTCTTCCCCTTCTCTACATGGTCAACACATTACCTGATGTCTCACCTGTGTTTTTTCTTTGCATTTCCTCGCTAGGAATAACACCAACAACATCATCAAATTTAAGAGTCTTTGAACCAGAGACAGAGTTACTTACAACCATGACCAAGGCATTCCAACTTTCTGGAAATGAGCACAATATTGGAAGAGCCCTAACCTCATCATCAAAGTTCACTCTTGTAGAACTTAGTTGATTAGTAACCATATCAAATTCATTTAAATGGTCATCAACAGATCCACCTTCTAACATCTTGATATCAAATAAACATTTCGTTAGAAATACCTTGTTGGAAGCTGAGGGTTTTTCATACAGCTTAGCCAATGCACTCATCACACCCTCCATTGTCTTTTCTTTTGAAATATTGAAAGCCATCGATGAATCCAGGAACAACTGTATTGTTCCCATTGTCTTTCTGTCAGAAACCTCCAATTCTTCGTCCTTCATAGTCACCGTCTTATTTTCTTTTTTGGCCAGCGATAGGAATAGATCCCTCTGGTACAGATAGTCGTCCCTTTGCATCTTCCATAATTGGTAGTTTTGGTCGTTAAATTTCTCCACCCTAAACTTTCATTATTTTTCCATTGATCCCACTCAAACCAAAAACCCTTCTTTCATGTGAGTTTACTAGCCAAATAGACATTTTGGATCTGATACCAATTGTCAGAAAATAGGATCGCAGGGCAATAACAATTAAACATATAAACAATTTACAAGAGAGACACCAAAATAACGTGGTTCACCCAAGATGGGCTACGTCCACACAAAAATTGCTAGTCCTTTATTATTATACCTTCCAACAAAATGAAGGGATACAACATGTAGCATACCTGCTGCACTTCCTTTTCATTCTCTCACTGTCTCTTTCACATAAACATAGAGATCGCTTTTACAATGCTACAATACAATACATAGTCGTATTACAATGTTTTCCTTTTATAGGGGAATTACTGTGGGAAAATACCACGGGTCAACGAACACCATGGGCCCACAAAATATTGGCTAACAAACATCCCAAAAAACCTATTTCGGGGACTTCACCCTTGAACCCCCTTTCTCGGGGGTGGAGCCCTTGGACCCCCATGGGGGGACGATTTCCCCCGACACCCCCTGCTCGGGCGAGTATATAATAAAATTGGGGTATAATTACGACTAAACAATAACATATATGAATCAAGAAGATCAGGCTCCATAGCTAACATCAACTTCGCATCTCAAATTACGTCCAGTTTTGCATCCAATTTTACATCCAATTTTGCATCCTATTTTGCATCCAAAGTTGTTTCCAATTTTGCATCTAGAGTTTCATCAAGTTTTACATCTAAAGTTGCACCCAATCTTGCATCCCATTTTGCATCTAGTATGTGTTGACCACCTAACCAACTAGGTGGCCAACCATGTACCATGTGCATGGTAGATGAGAAAGAAGTACCTAATAAAGTTTGTTCAAGTGAGGCCGCTCTTCTTCTTATATTTTCTCCATGAAGCTTCTGCACCCCTGTGGGGGATATTGTAATGATATGTCAGCATGAGGGTCTATTTTTTGTATAAATTAGTTTCATAGGACTTTTGAAGAGCAAAGAGCACACTAACTCCTTACTTCAAAAATTTATGCATTTTTCTTTATCTTTATTTGCATCTTCAAGTCTAGTTTAAATCTTGATTTTACAAGTTATTTGAAGCCATTGATTTTATAATTTTTATTACATATCTTGAGCAAATTTTTACATTTGATGCAAGGTGTCCCAAAGTGATTTTGGGCATCGTTTACCACATTTTACTTGTTGTTTTTTTGCAGGTTTAGGGTTTTACAAGGGCAAACTCTGTCAAAATTTGGGCAGAAAATAGTGCAAACAACCCCCAAGGGTCACCACTTCAAAACCCATCGCATCAAAGTGGTCAAATCCTCATTCTCTTTCTCATTTTTCCTTATCTAAAGGTGCTGAAATTTTTGTCATTGTAACAAGTCCAATAGAGTCTCTTGGACTTGATTCTTTGTTTGATTTTCAAAGTTATATTTGAGGTATATATTTTGGCCATCCCTTGCATGCAAAGGAGATAGGGATTTCCCACCCTTTCATTGCAACGTGAAGAGGGGATAGGGCTTGTTATTTTCCATTGTTTGCTTTTAATTGCTTGCCCTATCTCTTCTTTAGGAAGAGATTGTGTGGCTAGGTTAGCATTTGTTATTCTTTGAAATTTGTCATCCATTGCATGCAAAGGAAGTTGGACTTGCCCACCCTTGCATAGCAATTGAAGAAGGGATAGAGTAACTAGTTTTCATATCTGCATGTTTCTTTTTTTTCCCCATCCTTTCCATTCAGAAAGTGGATTGGGTGGCTAGGATTAGTTTGTTATTTAACTTTATTTTATTTTTTTCCCACACCTTATATGTGATTTGGCTTTTCCATCCTTGCAATATAGTGCTGGATAGTGTAGTTAAATCTCTTTAAAAAAATTAATTTTTATTTTTAAGTAAATAAACATTGCCCCAATCTTCGCCCCATATTCACTCCCCTTTCCCGTTGGTTCGACCCTAGGTGACAAGAAAGGGAGAAGGTTTGAGTTGGCTAGATTAACAGGCACCCAAATTTTATCTTGATAAGAAATTGAGAAAAGAAAGGTTGACCTGTGGAGCTAGAGGGGTAGAGGCTGTTAGGAGCCTCATGGCATTTAGTGTCCTCTTGTTGAGTGCCCAACAATCTTTGGGACTGACTTGTGGAGCTAGAAGGGAAACTTGTGTTCTCTTGTTGAGCACCCAACACTCTCTCTCAAATCGTAAGAGATAAGTGTTAGGGGTAGACACATTAGATAGGACGTACTTTTATTGTTTCACACACTAATTCCCCTAAGTTCAAGTGAGACCTAAAATGAACTAAAACTTACAAGACCACTTGCAAAACACTACAATATCTTGTTTCATTCATAATTTTGCTTTCAAAGCATTCTTTTAGTTCAAGTTATTTACATTTTCAGATTAAGTTACATTTCATGGTTACATTTTATTTAATGCAAGTCGAGTTATGTTAATGAGCTATTTATTGTATTGAATGATGTAAGTATTTGGGAAGCATTTGATTGCAAATTCTTGTCTATCTTGTATTTTTACATTATTGTGTATTGTATTTTCTGAAGCCCAATAGAACAGGCACTCGACGTGAATAGTTGTTTCTGTCTTTCCTATAATTGCATTTGATTTAATTCGAAAGCAAGGTGTGCATGTCATTGAAAACTATTGCATCTCTGCATGGTTGCTTGTCATTAAACTTAATTTAAACCTTAATAAATTCTAACTCCCGATTAAAATCTTTAAGAAACTAAGTAAGTAGGGACTACCCCCCTGGACCTTTAGGGAGTTGGGTCTAAACGGAGGAGTTAGGAATCGAGGTGACATTGGGTTCTAAACTCATAGTTGCCCTTAGAAACACACCTAGTGGTTGGAAGAATTTTCCACGGTCAAGTGTGTTTTAGGTAGCAACAATATGACATCCAATTTTCATCATATTTTGTATCGAGTTTTTCATCCAATTTTTTTATCCAATGTTACGTATGGTTTTGCATCTAGTTTTGCAACTAGAGTTGCATGTAGTTGACCTAGAGTTACATCTAGTTTGGTTCCTAGAGTTGCATCTAGTTTACATCTAGATATACATCGAGTTTAGCATCTAGAGTTGTGTCTAGTTTGGCATATACAATAGCTTTACATGTGGCACCTAGTTTGTGTCTAGTAGTTTAGCATCGATATGCTCATGCACAACATAATAGCTAGCTAGCACCACAAACATCATCATCACGACCATGATCATGATCATCATCCTTGCCATTCGGATCAACCTTGTCACCACCATCATATCATCATTATTATCTAAAACATCATTGTCTCCTATATCTAATGCAAGCTCAACATATTATGGATCATCATCAATAGAGTCATCATCTACTCTGTTTGAAAAAAAATACATTATTATAAATTAGTATTAATTTCATGTCGTAATGAATATTTTCATTATATTTCTAATATTAAATCAAATCAAAACAAAACAAAGCATAATAAAATTACAATTATGTACATGTATTGAAAAAAAATGACCATCTTATTAACTAGTTTAAGAAGTATAAAACACCAATAACAATAGTGTTTTCCTTACTTTTATGATTTTAAGATAAACAACAAAGTGATAGGTTTGTCGAGTATAGTCTAATGGGTTGTTAGAGACAATTGGACTTGGTGAATATCGTAATTTTTTTTTTTTCCAAGGAAAAAATTCGTAAATACTTTATTCACAATTCGTAGATGGCCTTCATTGTCCATTTTACAAAAAAAAACAACTAAGAAGTTGTCAAAACAAATTTGCCTCAGAAAGAGCACAAATCCATCCAAATCTAAAGTACATATACATGCATCATACCAATAGTACTTTCCAACAGAAAGAGAACAAAAAATAACTAAGTCTGATCATAGCAGACTTATATCATCACTCCTGATAAATCAGGTCAGATCAATAAGGGACCAAGTGATCTAAAGCAAAGATATCAGAGCAGAACTAGCATGCTGATAAAGTCTCGTAAATCTTATGCTGATGATAAAAAACAGCTGCAAAAAAATGTCTGATCCAGACCATCCAAATATGAAAAATATTATTTCCAAAACAAAACTTTCAGAACCATA
>LPNX010815720.1:383355-534718 GCA_001517045.1 Pseudotsuga menziesii | reverse complement strand
TATATGTGTTTCAAGGGCTTCTATCTAGCACATGAGTAAAAAATCAGGTTTTCATCACCAAATTTGGCCAAAAAGTGTTACCCACCTTCATGGAATCACCCATAGCACTGAAGTGGATTTCTCATATGCAGCTTATTTCCAAGGTCGCAATTAATATTTTCTTCATATTTTTCATTTTAGACCTAGGAATAAGTCCTTCAAAGTATTTTAGAAGCCCTTCTACATACCTCCTAGGTCATATGATACCAATTTTTTACCTTACCTTTCATTTTCTCTGGTCTGACCCCTTCCAACTCCTTCGTGCAAAAATGGTGCTAACAGCTGTGATGTCTAAGTGAGATTATTGTAGAGATATGGATGATCATTTGGCCAAGTATAGAGAGAATAATGGGTTGTTAATTGAGAGAGAGAATCCTATAGGTGTTTCCTTCACCATGGTGGCATCAAATCCTAGCTTGGGGGAGACCTCTCAATAGAAATAATATATGATGGACACAATGCCTAGGGTTGGGTCGAAAATTCCTCTTACATAACTAGTTGATTGGATATTGTTTGTTTTAAGATAAGTATTCTCTTTTATTTGGATGTACAATGAATTTATTTTAAGGATTTGAATAATATGCTTGTATATTCATGTGTGTGTAGATAGAGTTCATTTCCTATGTATTTTCCATTTATGCATATGCACACACATTTTATTGTGTATGAATTCATATTATAACCACGGGGAGATATTGAGAAGCCTAAAATTTGTAAATGTCCCCCTCTATTGGTTGGATTGATGAATAGTGACATGATAGACATGAGAAAATTATGGCATATCTCCAAGATGCAATCTTCCAAATCTCCTCCAAAGGCAATGATCCAAGCAAAATTGGCCCAAATAGGAAAGAAACCCTAAACTTAGGTTTTTACTTCTCTATTTGGTATCCAATGAGAAACACTCCATAAGAAACCAACCCAAACACCTAATGTTGGAATAGATTCCATAATACAACTCCAAAGCAATTTATTCCCACCAAACTCATGGAAATAAGGGGTATCCCTTAAACTAAGACATAGATCAACAAATAAGCTTTCAATGGGGTGAATTGAACCATAATTTTGTTGGTCACTTGATATATCTAGATACTCCAATCATTTATAGGCCCATAATATACAAGTATGGATCAAATATCGAAAGGAATTCAGTCCTCTACTCATTAACATATGAACTAGGCTAGACATATTATCTCTACTACCTTAGATATGCTGCTACATGAAAACGTTTGTATAGAAGTAAGGCACAACAAATATGGTTTTTATCTCTCCATAGGTGAAGCTACATGATTACACCACTTGGATCACTTATTCAGGTGTTTGACACCCTTTAACACCTAGGAGGATAATTTTTAAGGTTTTATTCATAATAAACATGCAACATACTCTTCTCATAACATGCCTATACTTGGAAAAAAAAATACTTCCTATTGTTTTCATACACAGGTCTACCAAGATTTGTTTCTAAAAGGAATTGAAATAGGTTTGGGAGATGATTTAAAACCCTTGGATGAAACAAGAAACTTGAAAACCTTTGAAGTTAAACCACTAGATGATAGACCACTAAAGGTTGCACATATAAGAAGGGGTGTTAGTTTTCCCCAAGTTACTTCAAAACCCAAAATGTATTTTGACACTCTAGCCATAGAAATAAATGATACAAAACTCTCTTCAAGGATAAACAATACCTTATAGGATGGCATAAATAGGTGTATCCATAAATTAAATAATTTGACCCCATAGACCACTAAAGGTGGCACATATAAGAAGGGATGATAGTTTTCCCCAAGAATCCCTTATCCTTCTTTATTGATGCAAACACCTTATTAATCTATTTTGGAGAATAGTTTCCTCATATAAAGATTAGTTATGGGAACTTTTAAGATGCTATAGGGTGTTATATCATATCCTATAGAATTCCATGAAACCTTCCATAAATATGGTTCAAGTGATATGATTAGTCTCACAACTTACTTGTGGATACATTTAGGCTATATTAACTTCCATAATGATCCAATATATTCCTTAGGAAGTTCATTGTTTTCACAGGTAAACTATAGTCCTCAAATAATATTGCAAAGGGAAAAAAAAACATAAAAATTAATCTTTGTCGCAATGGAATTTTTGGATCATTTTTACACATGGATTCTATTCATCTTAAAATTCCTTTAGATCTATATTGAAACCATCCTAAAAATGAATTCCTCATGAAGTAAAAATATTCCATCAAAACCCTTTACCATTTGAAACATGTCATCTTCTACTAAAGTGTGTGAAAATTTTCACTTGAACACCCATGCAAAAATGAGGGGTAACATCTAGATTCAATTATGAGACATGTGATCCTCTTGGGATTGCATGAGAGCACCAAAATAATTATAGTTCACTTTTTATATATGATCATGAATGTATGAAAATCAAACACCACATCATATCAACCTGTTCTAATTCTCATGCAAGATCTTATTCATTCTCCTAACTACCGACTCTAAGCATATCCATTGAATCTACCTTAGCATCTCATCCATGCTATGGATTCTTCATTTTTCCTTAGTGGGTAAACATGACAAAAAATATTAATTATGAGCTAAGTACATGCAATTATATTCATGGAAATAGGGATGGAAAAATACATGAGATCATGAGCATATGAAATATTATCAAAAACTTCAAACCCTTGCCAAGGATGGAAATCCTTTTCACAAATACCTATATATTCTAATATTTGATAGGGATTGTGTGCACATATTAATCATGGATTTTCCCATTCAAGTTTTATTTCTACCCTATATTCATGATCAACAAAATCATGGCCCCTAAAGAATATGGATAGAAATGATGGTTCATACTTTCCGTAGGAGAAGGAAAACAAAAAAGATCCAAGATTTCCCTTGAAGAGAGTAAATCATGATGTTCCAAATTTGCAAACAAATATTGTCCCAAACCTGCAATAATATTTAAATAAAGTCATTTTAAATTATGGCCCAAATCCACCCTAGAAGAGGGAAAACTATGTTTCCCCAAATCTGCATCCAAAACCTCATAATGTACCCCTAAATAATCATCATAAGTGCATAGACATGGAAAATCATCATAATTAGGAGCAAAATTTCCCTAGTCAAGTAGTTCTTCGTCATGATCCTTAATGGGAGCATGTAGTGGCCCCTCAACAATATAAAATTCATTGTGAATTTCTTCGAGGGTTTATTTCATGTCTCGATCTTCAATATGGTTTTCTCCTTTGGATTCCTCTCGGCTAAGACCCTCCAAAGGATATTCGACAACTTTCTCTTTAAGCATATCCTTGATATATTCAACATAGGAAATCCATGTATCATGATATTTGGTGCTCCATTTCTTTCAAAATACCATTCTGGCTAAATCATACATGATTAATACCAAAATATGAAATGATTGGCATAACTTATGTGTAATGTGCATTCTGGATAAATCATTATGCTCATGAAAACTTAGATTATAATTTGTAAACTCCTCTATCATCTCATTTGGAAACCATGGAATCCTCAAAAATTCAAGTGGATTGATCTCGTACATAAACCATGGAAGAAATGCCATATTTCTTCACCTTTATTCTTCAAATGGATTCTACCAAACTTGAAATTGCGCATGATCAATCCTTGTAAGATTATACCATTACCAAAATATGTGGATTCACCAAGGTGAACCTTCAATGCATTCGCAATGTTGCTTTCTTCACCCCCCAAAAAGAAAGTCTTCCAAAAAATTGCAAGGAACAAGGGATTCTTCCCTTCATGAAGTCGCCATGTGACAAAATAAATATGCAATAATAACTTCGTACAAAATGTTATGAAGCATGATCTTCAAAATGTTTTGGAAATGGGTTGTATCCCCAACAACAGTGAAAAAAAAAACCATAACTTAAACTAGAAATTATGACTAAATTCCCAAGGAATAAGGAAATCCAAACTATAACCTAGATATGTTACCCACTCTCACCTCAATAACCACCTCTCTTAACTTTAGGTTGGGGGTTTCCCTAGGGTTAGGATTGTTAGGTTATGGAACTGAAGTACAAGGTTATTTGAATAGTTTAAATTAGGTGTTAGCACTCAAAATTGCACCCTATGTTTTGCAATGTGGAGGGTGAATCCCAAGGTAACAACAAAACCAATTTAAGAAAGGAAGTAAACCTCCTCCTTTCTAGAGAGGGATCTCTCACAGATTTTTATCATGGCTAGATACACAAAAAAAATAAAAATCATATGTGTGGGTGGTTGAAAAAAAGAAAGCATACATTGGGCTATGGAGTCACAAATATTAATGAATTATAGAACAATTTGCAAAGGAAATTCTACAGAGGTAAGGTAGCACTCGGTTATAGTCAAAATGTTGTTGGTCTGGTGATAAAAGAAGAAAGATGATAGTCCATCAACACAGAGCATCGAGAAAATGAATTTTGCATCAATTTGGGAGGAAACCTTGGTGAAAACCTAGAACAATATCCAGGGCATAACAATATGAATCCTGGACTATTATACACTCATTCTAGATCTAAAGGAAGACATAATGGAAAGCAAAATAGGAAGACAGACACATAAGAAAAGAAATAACACATTGTAACTACGACATAGATAGGAATGTCTGCAGCAACAAGCCCACATTCGGCTCTATCATTTTATTTAGAGAAGATATTAATTTACATAGCCCTGAACCTCACAGGTTCCAACCCTGTATTTCTCTATTAAGGGTATATTTATAATGTTAACAGGCTCCCGAGACCAACCTCGAAAACCTAAAATCAGTTACAAAATCGGGGATTAATCCTAACAACTTATGATCTGGCAGATTCACCATGATCATTTACAAAATAGGAATAATGATGGGATGTGCATGATGGACCAAAATGGAGAATTAAACACATGGAAACCACGCCTGCTAGGTGAAAACAATGGCTCAGAACCTCCTTCGACGTTCTCCAACGGTTTCCTTCATTCCTACATCTTCATCGGTGAAAAAATCTTCTGGACTATTAATCTTACCTACTTAAATCCTGATTGTTCAATCAAGTGGCTCTTTAATATTTTGCAGATATGAAAGGATGATTTATCGATGCTAGTTGGATCATTGGAATCTACCATGACCATAGATATGATCTTATTTAAATCTCAACCGTCGAAATATGTTGATCTTTAAGTCATTCCACAAATTTTAAAATACAATTACCGTGAGCATGTTATATCAGCGGAAATCTCCTATGTCATTGATATACACCACCATCAATCCTGGCCATTGAAACATGCATGCCTTTAACCGATTCCAAAAATCTAGAAAGTTATTTTCTTCATGCAAGTTAGATTTGCAGGATGAATTTGTACTGTAGATATTCATCATCTGTTGATATGAGCCATTGAAAGCTGCGGGGTATACCAAGTTTTGCATACCGAGAAGTCTAGTTAACTCATGCACATGTTCCCTTATTCCACACAATTGATCTTTGTAGGATTCATTTCAGGTGTTTATCTGAGATTAAGCTGCAGGATGTAGAAAGTGGAAGATAGGATCCCAACTTTTCATAACCAAGACTTCATATTTCTACCGTTCTGCTTTTGCTACTTTCTTTCTACACGATTGATTTGTGTGGAAACGCTTTGAGCCATAGATATGGTAGATCCTCGAAGGCAAAAATCAGGATTTGAACTTTCTGTGAAGTTTTATTTTGATCTTTCCACTCCCAGATTTATGCTTCCACCTTCCTGCGCTTTTCCACACCATTGATTTGCGCAGAAGCTCTCCTGACCGCCAGATATGGCAGATCGTAGATGGTGGAAGATCAAATTTTTATACTCGAAAAACTTTGGGTTTGTCTTTTTTTGATTTCCACACTCCTCGACCTTTCAGTGTCATTGATATTTGCAGACGCACTCTGATCCCTCGCATCCTTATCGTAGAAAGAAAAAATTAGGACTTGAACTTTCCTATGGCCGAAACTTAGCATTTCCTGCTTTCTGATCTCTTCCCTTTACGCCTTTTCACACCATTGATCTACGCGGGAGCTTTCCTAATCGTTGGATCTCAGACTATGGAAATCAGAAGGAGGGAGTTCTAATTCTTTGCAACCAAACATATGTATCTTATGCTCCCATATTTTCTTTCTGCACCTTCTGTCTGGGGTGGAAGTGTCCTGGGCCGTTGGATCTGGATCCCAAAAGGCAAAAGTCAAGTTTTCCACTTTTGTAACCAAGATTCAGTCTTCTCCATGCTTTCGCTTCCTATTTTCCTTGGGCAAGAATGAATTTTGGCCTTTGATCTCATGTGTTGTGCATCCAAGTCGTTCGTTTCCTTTCAACATTTATATAAGGGTGTATTTCTTCATTTACATGTATTTGAAGGTCAAAAATCAGAATTTATTTAATTATTTTGCATTCTTAACCTAGAAATGTCCCTTCAAACACCTGCAGATCTTCATAAAAAATATTTAAGGTCATATGATATGAAAAATTACAAACTTTATTTCTACATTATTAGCCAAATCCCTTACCAATTAGTTAGCCCAGAAATGGTGCTAACAACTAGCTCCAACTTGAGATTCTATTCTCCCTGTGAGGTAGCAAAGAACCCTGTAAAGTAGGTGCCAAATCCATTGTGTGGCTCCCAACCTTTTCCTGAAATCCCCAATCATGCTCTGAAAACAAAAATTGAACCAATGCTAAAACAAACTAAAAATTTACTGAAATAAATTCTTGCCATGTCGAGCTTATTTACACCACCTACCCTACTTACTGAACATCAATATCGAGTCAAGTAAATTCTTCCTTCTAGTGAGTCCAATCAAGAAAATGATCCCATAAACAGATTTTATCTTCATGATTGATAAAAAATAGAAAGGAAAAATTTAATGGCAAGAGTTTATGATAAATGGATTGGTATTAATAGTAGAGATATAACCAGCCATTACCACTTCCAAGATTCTCCATGTATTCTTCCACTAGATCCTGATAACCTGCAAAAATTTTCATTGTTTGTTTGTCATGACAGAACTAGTCCAACTGCAACTCCTCTAGCATCCTGCCAAAATTATCTTCAATAAAACCATGGAAGGAATGCTCCTGACCATTTGCAAACGAGACATCAATGTTTTCATACAAAATCTTAGAATTTAAAACCTGATTCCATACAAGTGTTCCAAATAAAATAGGATTGTGTTCTTCAATAGAATCAGGCCAATTAATTTCCGAATTTAAAAAACATAAAGAAGTATCCCATTTGGAGTCCTCCTCTTCTTCTTGGTGACCCACTCCATTATTGCAAACATGTAACCAACCATCCTGACTAAAACGTATTTCCATATACTCAGCTACGGGATCATAAATAACATGACATATTTCAAAAAAAATTATCATTTTCTTTCCATAATCATGCTACTTGAAATGAAACTCATCTGGGACCTCTTCAAACTGATCGCTCTGAGCCATAGATATGGTGTATCTCGGAAGGCGGAAATCGAGATTTGAACTTTCTGCAAAGTTCAATTTTGATCTTTCCACTCCTAGATTTCTGCTTCCACCTTCTTGTGCTTTTCCACATCGTTGATTTGCACAGAATATCTCCTGACCATTGGATATGTCGAATCGTAGATGGCGAAAGATCAAATTTTTATACCTGAAAAACTTTGGCTTTGCCACTTTCTGATTTCTGCACTCCTGTACATTTCAGTGTCGTTGATCTTTGCGGATGGACTCTAAGCCGTCACATCATGATCGTGGAAAGAAAAAATCAGGACTTGAACTTTCCTATGGTCAAAACTTAGCATTTCCTGCTTTCTGATTTCTACCCTTTGTGCCTTTTCACACCATTGATCTGCGCGGGAGCTTTCCTGATCATTGGATCTTAGACTATGGAAATCGGAAGAGGGAGTTCTAATTCTTTGCAACCAAACATATGTATCTTCCGCTCCCATATTTTCTTTCTGAACCTCCCATCTAGGGTGGAAGTGTCCTGGGTTGTTGGATCTAGATCCCAGAAGGTGAAAGTCAAGCTCTCCACTTTTGTAACCAAGATTCAGTCTTCTTCACACTTTCTCTTCCTATTTTCCTTGGTCGAAAATGAATTTTGGCCATTGATCTCATGTGCCGTGCATCCAGGCCATTCGTTTCCTTTCAACATTCAGCTAAGGGTGTATTTATTCATTTACATGTATTTGAAGGTCAAAAATCAGAATTTATTTAATTATTTTGCATTCTTAACCTAGAAATGTCCCTTCACACACCTACAGATATTCATAAAAAATATTTAAGGTCATATGATATGAAAATTTACAAACCTTATTTCTACATTATTGGCCAAATCCCTTACCAATTACTTAGCCCAGAAATGGTGCAAACAACTGGCTCCAACTTGGGATGCTATCCTCCATGTGAGGTAGCAAAGATCCCAGTAGACCAGGTGCCAAATCCATTAGGCGGCTCCCAACCTTTTCCTGAAATCCCCAATCATGCTCTGAAAACAAAAATTGAACCAATGCTGAAACAAACTGAAAATTTATTGAAATAAATTGTTGCCATGTCGAGCTTATTTACACCTACCTACCCTACTTATTGAGCATCAATATCTAGTCAAGTAAATTTTTCCTTCTAGTGAGTCCAATCAAGAAAATGATCCCATAAACAGACTTTATCTTCATGATTGATAAAAAATAGAAAGGAAAAAATTAATGGCAAGAGGTTATGATAAAGGGATTGGTATTTATAGTAGAGATATAACCAACAAGTACCACTTCCAAGATTCTCCATGTATTCTTCCACTAGATCCTGATAACCTGCAAAATGTTTTGTTATTTGTTTGTCATGATAGAACTGGTCCAACTGAAACTCCTCTAGCATCCTGCCAAAATTCTCTTCAATAAAACCATGGAAGGAATGCTCCTGACCATTTGCAAGTGAGACATCAACTTTTTCATACAAAATCTTAGAATTTAAAACCTAATTCCTTACAAGCATTTCAAAGAAAATAGGATTGTGTTCTTCAATAGAATTAGGCCAATTAATTTCTGAATTTAAAAAACATAAAGAAGTATCCCATTTGGAGTCCTCCTCTTCTTCTTGGTGACCCACTCCATTATTGCAAGCATGTAACTGACCATCCTGACTGAAAAGTATTTCCATATACTCAGCTACCGGATCATAAAGAACATGACATTTTTTTTTTTAAATTATCATTTTCTTTCCATAATCGTGTTTCTTGAAATGCAACTCATATGGAACCTCTTCAAATTGATCGCTCTAAGCCATAGATATGGCGGATCCCAGAAGGCGGAAATCAGGATTTGAACTTTTTGCTAAGTTTGATTTTGATCTTTTCGCTCCCATATTTGTGCTTCCACCTTCCTGTGCTTTCCCACACTGTTGATTTGCGTAGAATCTCTCCTGACCATCAGATATGGCAGATCATGGATGGCAGAAGATCAAAATTTTATACCCGAAAAACTTTGGGTTTGTCGCTTTCTAATTTCCACATTCCTACACCTTTCATTGTTGTTGATATTTGCGGACGCACTCTGAGCCATCGCATCCTGATTGCAAAAAGAAAAAATCAGGAATTGAAGTTTCCTATGGCTAAAACTTAGCATTTCCTGCTCTCTGATCTCTACCCTTTACGCCTTTCCACACCATTGATCTGTGCGGGATATTTCCTGATCGTTGGATCTTAGACTACGGAAATCAGAAGAAGGGAGTTCTAATTCTTCGCAACCAAACATATGTATCTTCTGCTCCCATATTTTCTTTCTGCACCATCCATTTAAAGTGAAAGTGTCCTGGGTCATTGGATCTGGATCGCAGAAGGTGAAAGTCGGGTTTTCCACTTTTGTAACCAAGATTCAGTCTTCTTCGCGCTTTCGCTTCCAATTTTCCTTGGGAAAAAATGAATTTTGGCCTTTGATCTCATGTGTTCTGCATCCGGGCCGTTCGTTTCCTTTCAACATTCAGCTAAGGGCATATTTCTTCATTTACATGTATTTGAAGGTCAAAAATCAGAATTTATTTAATTATTTTTTCATTCTTAACCTATAAATGTCCCTTCAAACACCTGCAGATCTTCATCAAAAATATTTAAGTTCATATGATTTGAAAATTTACAAATCTTATTTCTACATTATTGGCCAAATCCCTTACCAATTACTTAGCCCAGAAATGGTGCTAAAAAATGGCTCCAACTAGGGATGCTATCCTCCTTGTGAGGTAGCAAAGAACCCCGTAGACCAGGTGCAAAATCCATTGGGTTGCTCCCAACCTTTTCCTAAAATCCCCAATCATGCTCTGAAAACAAAAACTGAACCAATGCTAAAACAAACTAAAAATTTACTGAAATAAATTCTTGCCATGTCGAGCTTATTTACACCTACCTACCCTACTTACTGAGCATCAATATCTGGTTAAGTAAATTCTTCCTTCTAGTGAGTCCAATCAAGAAAATGATCCCATAAACAGACTTTATCTTCATGATTGATAAAAAATAAAAAGGAAAAATTTAATGGCAAGAGGTTATGATAAAGGGATTGGTCTTTATAGTAGAGATATAACAAGCCATTACCACTTCCAAGATTCTCCATGTATTCTTCCACTAGATCTTGATAACGTGCAAAAATTTTTGTTTTTTGTTTGTCATGACAGAACTGGTCCAACTACAACTCCTCTAGCATCCTGCAGATCTTCTCTTCAAAAAAAACCATGGAAGGAATGCTCCTGACCATTTGCAAATGAGACATCAATTTTTTCATACAAAATCTCAGAATTTAAAACTTGATTCCTTACAAGCGTTTCAAAGAAAATAGGATTGTGTTCTTCAGTAGAATCGGGCCAATTAATTTCTGAATTTAAAAAACATAAAGAAGTATCCCATTTGGAGTCCTCCTCTTCTTCTTGGTGACCCACTCCATTATTCCAAACATGTAACCGACCATCCTAACTGAAAAGTATTTCCATATACTCAGCTATCAAATCATAAAGAACATGACATATTTCAAAAAAAATTATCATTTTCTTTCCATAATCATGCTGCCTAAAATGCAACTCATCTAGAACCTCTTCAAACTGATCGCTCTGAGCCATAGATATGGTGGATCCCGGAAGGAAGAAATCAGGATTTGAATTTTCTATGAAGTTCGATTTTGATCTTTCTGCTCCCAGATTTCTGCTTTCACCTTCCTGCACTTTTCCACACTGTTGATTTGTGCGAAATCTCTCCTGATCGTCAGATATGGAAAATCGTGGATGGTGGAAGATCAAATTTTTATACCTGGAAAACTTTGGGTCTTCCGCTTTCTGATTTCCGCACTCCTATACCTTTCAGTGTCGTTGATCTTTGCAGACACACTCTAAGCCATCGCATCCTAATCGCAGAAATAAAAAATCAGGAGTTGAACTTTCCTATGGCCGAAACTTAGCATTTACTGCTTTTTGATATCTTCCCTTTGCACCTTTCTACACCATCGATATGCGTGGGAGCTTTCCTAATTGTTGGATCTCAGACTACGAAAATCAGAAGGAGGGAGTTCTAAGTCTTTGCAACCAAACATATGTATCTTCCACTCCTATATTTTCTTTCTGCACCATCCATCTGGGGTGGAAGTGTCCTAGGCCGTTGGATCTGGATCGTAGAAGGTGAAAGTTGGGTTTTCCACTTTTGTAACCAATATTCGGTCTTCTCTGCTCTTTGGCTTCCTATTTTCCTTGGGGCAGAAATGAATTTTGGCCCTTGATCTCATGTGATGTGCATCCGGGCCATTCGTTTTGTTTCAACATTCAGCTAAGGGCGTATTTCTTCATTTACATGTATTTGAAGGTAAAAATTCAGAATTTATTTAATTATTTTGCATTCTTAACCTAGAAATGTCCCTTCAAACACCTGCAGATCTTCATAAAAAACATTTAAGCTCATATGATATGAAAATTTACAAACCTTATTTCTACATTATTGGCCAAATCCCTTACCAATTACTTAGCCCAGAAATGGTGCTAACAACTGGCACCAACTTGGGATGTTATCCTCCCTGTGAATTAGCAAAGAACCACGTAGACCAGGTGCCAAATCCATTGGGTGTCTCCCAACCTTTTCCTGAAATCCCCAATCATGTTCTAAAAACAAAACTTGAACCAATGCTGAAACAAACTAAAAATTTACTAAAATAAATTGTTGCCATGTCGAGATTATTTACACCTACCTACCCTACTTACTGAGCATCAATATCCAGTCAAGTAAATTCTTCCTTCTAGTGAGTCCAATCAAGAAAATGATCCCATAAACAGACTTTATCTTCATGATTGATAAAAATAGAAAGGAAAATTTTAATGGCAAGAAGTTATGATAAAGGGATTGGTCTTTATAGTAGAGATATAACCAGCCATTACCACTTCAAATCTTCTCCATGTTTTCTTCCACTAGATCCTGATAACCTACAAAAATCTATGTTATTTGTTTGTCATGACAGAATTGGTCCAAGTGCAACTCCTTTAGCATCCTACCAAAATTCTCTTCAATAAAACCATGGAAGGAATGCTCCTGACCATTTGCAAACGAGACATCAACTTTTTCATACAAAATCTTAGAATTTAAAGCCTGATTCCTTACAAGTGTTTCAAAGAAAATAGGATTGTGTTCTTCAATAGAATCGGGCCAGTTAATTTCAGAATTTAAAATACATAAAGAAGTATCCCATTTGGAGTCCTCCTCCTCTTCTTGGTGACCCAATCCATTATTGCAAACATGTAACCGACCATCCTGACTGAAAAGTATTTCCATATACTCAGCTACCGGATCATAAAGAACATGACATAATTCAAAAAAAATTATCATTTTCTTTCCATAATCATACTGCTTGAAATGCAACTTATCTGGAACCTCTTCAAACTGATCACCAAAAGAATCTTGAAAGGAATTCTCACAAAAATTTTCAAACGAGACATCAAATACTTTATTCAAAATATTAGTATTTAAATTTTTATTTTTTTTCAAATGTCTCAAAGGAAATATAATTATTTTCTTCAATAAAATCAAGTGAACAAAATCATTTTTCTTGAGATGAAATTTCTGAATTTGAAAGGTTTAAACCAACATTCCATTGAGAGTCCTCATCTACTTCTTTGTAAGTCAATTCTTCATCATAAACTGTTGGTTTTTTAACCTATTGATATTGATTGTGTGATTGATCATCTTTCTTACCTTCCACTTCTAGATAGTTCATGAAATTTTCCATTATATCAAATTCCTTTTTTTATTTAGAGACTTGAAGTATATGTCTTAGCAATTCAAATGAAGAATAACACAAAGGAAAACTGTCACTTACAACACACTCACTATCTTCTCTATTTTCATCCCTTTGACCTTGGATTGCAGTGGAATTTTCTTCATCAACACGGTCTGAACTTTCATACCTTTCTTTTAAATCTGATTCAAGGAGTGATTCCTCTTTGCTTGAGATTCTCGAACATGTAGAAGGACTATCAAACTTCCATTTTCCAGAGTCAGAGTTCTCTATACAATCATCCATAGAAACATTATAATTTTGAAGAAACTGTTGCTACCAAAGGGTATTTTTGGATTGGACATGGGTAATATCCTCATGTGGTGGAATTTTGGGAGTTGAAAGATATGAGGGAGGATTTGATTTACAGTCCCAAATTATTTCTTGGTCACATAGATAATGACAAGAATGTCGCAAAGTATCATCAGCTTCAGGAAAAGAGACATAGATGGTTGAGACAGAGCTTTGGATTATGTCATCCTCAATCAAGGAAGACATTACCAATTGCTGGGAATTTTCTTGCATATCATGGAAACTGGTTTGTCTTGCTTTTTCCTTTCATGTATTCTTTTGGCTACTAGACGATTGATTTTTAGTTTACCTTCCTTCATTTATAGTAAGATCTCTATTCCTCAATTTGATCTTTCTTTGGAGATCACTTATAGCCTGCAAATATCCTCTTTGGTACTATTTTGATTCTTCCTTGGTGATGTATATTTCAGAATCCAAATCACCAAAATGGTCAATATGATCCTCAACAGATTTAGCCTCATCTTCATATGCAAGATAGTTCTCAGGAAAAGGTGGGCTTATTTTCCGATCATCTTGGTTTTTAGGATTCCCGATATCTCTCTGTCTGATTTGTCGAGGTGGGGGAGGATTAGGCCTTCTGAATTTTGGGTTTCTGATTAGAGTTTCATTATGTTCTCTATTCAATGTCCAATTATCCATAATCATCCTGTCCATCAGCTTCTCCACTTTTTTCATCACCATTTCGAACTTTACATCATTAGAAGAAACAACAGCAAAAGTAGAATGCACATTTTCTTCCTTAGCTCTCATTTTTTCTACTTTCTTCTCTATCTTTCCACTTTCCATCATATTAGCTTCCACTTCTGAAGCATCTTGAAACATGGAAAGAAGACTTGTGGATTTTCTCTCTCTCAATAATAATGCAAAGTCCCCATCAAAGGCATCAACATAATGGAGTTTTGCAAAGCCTACAAGGGGTTTATTATTAGCAGGAGTAGAGTTATACACCCTCATAAGTCGATTTGAAAACTCATGGACAGATTCAAAACCTCTTTTCTTAATATTATTATATTGAGAAAGCAACTACAAAGGACTTTTCTTGTCATCCTATCTTTCTAAGAATGAATTTTGGAAAGCTTCAAATGTGGAAATGGACCTAACAGGTAGATCTCTAAGCCATTTCTTTGCCTCCCCTGACAAACTTAGTACAAATAACCCCATATTAACATCATCTTCATCAACCAACTCCAAGTCCACATAATCATCAAATCTATCAACATGTAATCTTGCTGTGAAATTTCCATCCCCATCATAGAAGGGAATTTTTTGGGCATAATGTTGGGGAAATTCATGCAATACAACAGGTAAGGTTAATGGAGCAAACCTAGGAGCCATTTGTCTATGTGTATTTGGAACAAGAAGAGAAGCTTGAAATGCTAGAGGGGTTTGAACAGTCGGTGGAATATGAGGCTGAAAACTTTGAGTGACATGGCTTCTGTCTTCAGTATTCATAGGGATTTGAAGGTTTTTCCCAATGGATTCAAGCACACCTGATTCTAACCTACTCAGATTAATTTTAGTCTCCTTCAAATCATATTCATATTTTTTATTTCAACAATGACCTTTCAACCAGGGTATTTTTTAAGGATTATAATAGTATACTTAAGTATAGTATTCTAGGCAATAATTTTGGATTGAAAAAAACATATATATAGATAGGTAGGCGAATATTAAATATGAAACATACAATTTACACTAAAACTTGTAAATTTTGGTGAATATTATGATAAAAAACATATTTTGCATAAATATAGGCGATATTAGAGACTAAAAATGACCAAATAGAGAATTTATTTTTTGAAAAAAACCCAAAAATTACCCAATTGGTGAAATTTCACCCCTAAAATCTTCCCTGCTTTCAACATTTGTTTCCCACCAAAAGTCCCGAAAGCTATGAAATTCTTGAGAAAATGATGCACTAAATTGAGAAATATTTATCTGTTCATTTACCTTACTTGTAAGCAATCTTTCTAGATTGTCCACACTTAGTAATGTTTCAGTGTTAGGGTTACCTCGTGTATGTGACCTCCTAGGATCCAGGATGCACTTGGAAATCTTGCTCGTAACAATGTGGAGTCGCCAGGTGAAAGAGCTATGAACTTCTTGATGTCTGACCATTGTTCACCATCAACAGTCAGATCTAAAACTCTGTCATTCATATCCATGGAAGATTTGAAACCTCTTCCCCATATCAATCCTTCTAGTTGTCAGTTTCCCCAGTGGAGTCGCCAAGGCAAATTATACAACCTTTTTCAAATGCAGGAGTCTATGTTTTCCCATAGAAACCATTTCTTCTTAGAATCTTTGTCGTTTTTCCTAGGTATTATTTGCACTTTCGTCCTCAACAACGGAACCACTTTGTTAGCACTTAGAATTACACCCTAGGTTATGGAGGGTGAATCCCAAGGTAATAGCATAACCACTTTAAGAAAGGAAGTTGGAATCCTCCTTTCTAGAGAGATATCTCTCATAGATTTTTATCAGGGCCAGAAACACAACCAAAATAAAATTCAAATGTGTGGGTGGTTGAAACAAAGCAAGCATACATTGGGCTATGGAGTCACAAATATTAATGAATTACAAAACATTTTGCAGGGGAAATTCTACATAGGCAAGGTAGTACTCGGTTACATTCAAAATGTTGTTGGTATGGTGATAAAAGAAGAAAGATGATAGTCCATCAATGTAGAGCATCGAAAAGATGAATTCTACATCAATTTGGGGGGAAATCTTGGTGAAAACCTATAACAATAGAGAGGGAATAACAATATGAATCATAAACTATTATACACTTATTCTAGATCTGATGAAAGACACAATGGCAAGTAAAATAGGAATACATGCACATAAGATAAGAAATAACAGACTGTAACTATGACATTCACAAGAATATCTGCAGTAAGAAGGCCGCATTTGGCTCTGTCATTTTATTAAGGGAATATATCAATTTACATATCCCTTGACCTCATGGGTTCCAACCCTGTCCTCCTCTATTGAGGTTATATTTAAGGTGTTAACAGGATCCTGAGACAAACCTAGAAAACATAAAATCAGTTACAAAATCGGGGATCAATCCTAACAACTTATGATATGACAAATTCTCCATGATCATTTACAAAATAGGAAAGCATGCTGGGATGCGCATGATGGACCAAAATGGATAATTAAATACCTGGAAATCACGCCTACTAGGTAGAAATGATGGCTTAGAACCTCTTTCAATGTTCAACAACGGTTTCCTTCATGCCTGCATCTTCACCTGTGAAAAATTATTCTAGACTATTGATCTTTACCTATTTAAATCCGGACAGTTCAATCATGTGGCTCTTTAAGATTTTGTAGATCTGAAACGTTGATTTATTTGTGCTAGTTGGATCAGTGGAATCTACCACGACTGTAGATCTGATCTTCTTTAAATATCAACCATCAAAATATGTCGATCTTTAATCCATTCCACAAATTTTAAAAGTTAATTTCCTTGAGCATGTTAGATCAGCGAAATTCGCCTCTGCCATTGATCTATACCACCATAAATCCTAGCCCTTGAAACATGCGGGCCTTTAACCAATTCCACAAATATGGAAAGTTATTTTCTTTGTGCAAGTTAGATAGGCAGAATGAATTTTCACTGTAGATATTCATCATCCGTTGATATGAGTCATTGAAAGTTGCAAGGTATACCAAGTTCTGCATACCAGGAATCATAGTTAACTCATGCACATGTTCCTTTCTTCCACATCATCCATCTCTACAGGATTCATTTCAGTCGTTGATATGAGATCAAGTTGCGAGCTTCGGAAAGCAAAAGATGGGATCCTGACTTTTCATAACCAAGAATTCATATTTTCATCTTTCTGCTTCTACTCCTTTCTTTCCACACCTTTTATTCGTGTGAAAAATATCTAAGCCATAGATCTGGCAGATTGTAAAAGGTGCAAATCATGATTTGAACTTTCTACAAAGTTTTATTTTGATATTTTCACTCCCAACTTTTCACTTCCACCTTCCTGTGCCTTTCCACACCGTTGATCTGTGTGGAAGCTCTCCTAATCGTCGGATCTGCCAGATCGCGGAAGGTGAAAGATCAATTTTTTATCCTTGAAAATTTTGAGTTTTCCTCTTTTTGATTTCAACCCTCCTATGCCTTTCCACATCATTTATATTTTCGGATGTGCTATGAGCCGTCTTATCGTGATCGTGGAAAAGCGAAAATAGGGACTAGAAATTTCCTATGGACGAAACTTAGCATTTCTTGCTTTTTGATGTCTTCCCTTTGCGCCTTTCTGCATCATTGATCTGTGCAAGATATTTCCTGAACATTGGATCTCAGACTACTGAAAGCAGGAGGGGGTTCTAATTATTTACGACTAGATATATGTATCTTCCTCTCATGTCTTTTCTTTATGCACTGTCGATCTGGGGCGGCATTGTCTTGGGTTGTTGGATCTAGATCACAGAAGGAATAATTTGGGTTTTCCACTTTTGTAAACAAGATTTAGTCTTATCCACACTTCTGCTTCTGATTTTCCTTGGGTGGAAATGAATTTTGGCCTTTGATCTCCTGTTTTTCGCATCTGGGCCGTCTGTTTCCTATCAACATTTAACTAAGGGAGGATTTATTCATTTACATGTATTTGATGGTCAAAAATCATAATTTATTTAAGTATTTTGCATTCTTGACGTAGAAATGTCCCTTCAAAAACCTGCAGATCTTCATAAAAAATATTTAAGGTCATATGATATAGAAATTGACAAACCTTATTTCACCATTATTGGCCAAATCCCTTACCAATTACTTAGCCCAGAAATGGTGCTTACATTAGGAAAACGTCAACTCTTTTTGTAGTATAGATAAGAAAATTGGTGATGGAAATACCTTGAAGACAAGGGAGAATCCCCATGGTAAAGCAGTCAAGGTAATATGGTCCAACAAAGGGGTAGTTCATGAAAGGTTATGGAAAATAAAATATGATTACAAATGCCACAAATAAAACCTAACATGTTATAAAATAAATGTAAAAATATCCCAGGAAATCCCATATGGTGCCAATTAAAAATATGATTAACTAGGGCACGCCTCGTACAATGAAAAATTACAAGTTCTTACTCTATGAATATGACTCGGAATAATGTAACATTCATGCATAGAGCATCAAAAGGAAATAGAATAATAGACATCTCACTTAAAACCCTTCCAATGTGACAAATCTTTCCCTTCTTACGACCCTTTTAAGAAATTCTAATTTATTCTACAATCCATTAGCAACATTAGAAATAGGATCAAGGAAGCCACAATTTGAATGGAAAATAAACTCTTGAACTTCAAGTTGCACCATGAAAAATATGTCAATTAGGATCCAAAATAGAGAAATCTCTCAAAATCCAACCATGAATTTAAATGAGGAAAAGGATTTCTTCATATATGAGAATAAATCAACTTCCTTTACAATAAAATAACAATAAATTCATAGATCTCACCTAATGTGGAGTAAATAATGAATAACCTCCACTAGAACCCTAACAAAATTCATAAAAAAGGTGGTCAAAGGAACATGTACAATGAGAAGATACATAAGACCCCAAAGGATGAGGGTATCCTCTAAGGAATGAGGAACAATAGCCAAGCCAAACCAAAAAAATAGCCTCTAAAGGATTATCCAATAATAATATGTCCACATATCAAGAAATATCTTAGATAGTATTCAATGAGAAACACCCTCCATAAGAAACCAACCAAAACCCTTAATTTTATAATAGATTCCATGAAACAGATCCAAAGCAATGAATGCCTACCAAACTCATGGAAACAAGGGATGAACCCCCCCACAAAGGCATTGATCATCCTTCAAAATTAAGAATATCCATATATATTATGCAAGGAACTCTTTCATAAGGATAGTTCTCCAATAGATTGTTTGGATATTATAAACCCACTTCATACTTAGGATAAAAATATTTAATCTTTATTAATTAAATTCCTACCTACTAGCCTAGATAGTTGGCATCTTCTTGCACCACTTGGTTAACACTTTCCATATATACCCCAAGAGCTCCTTTATCCTAATTTTGTGTAGATCCTTCCCACTTTATTGACTGCTAGAATTAGTAACTATGTCATCCTGCAAATTATGTCTTTATATTTCTTTTATCCAGCTTTATTGTGGATACAGTAAAGCTAGTCAACTAGGAAACTCCTATCACTTGTTTCCAAACCATCCTCCATGGTTTTCTCTCCATATTCCATGATTATCATATTTTTACATCACGCATGACAACTCACTCATGGTTCAGTCAATTCATGAGGTCCTTGACATATTTGGAAAGTGCTTTAGCCACCTATGTGGTTTATCATATTTAGTAAGTCAGCTTTATGAGCTAGCATAAGTTGTCTCCTAAGAAACTCGAATTTACCCGTGAAGGATATATTATTTATTGTACACCATCATGATCAATAATATATGGAAATATATTGGATCACTCTTCACTTCTCTTGTATTCCATCTCTTTATTCTTCTCTTTATTTTCCTTGTGCATGCTTGTGAGAATTATCTTGTAGCTAGATCTACTTCCTGTGATTTCTTCTTAGCTTCAGAGCTGTAATTTCTACATGGTATCAAATCTCTCATACATGGTATTAGAGCCATAGGTTTTAAATTTTTTTTAAGTGCAATTTTTCTTAAGTTCTAAAGAGTTGAGGGGCTATCTCTTCTCTCCATCAAAGCAAATATAGTCTCATATTCCTCTTTGAAGAAGAGATTGAAATGATGTTACAAGATTTTCTCCTAGTTTAATTTGTGTAGCTTCAAAAGAGTATCTTCTTGAGCGCATCAAAATTTAAGTATGGATTTTTATTCGGCTATGATCATGACCTCCTTCAACTATCACAAATGGAAACCAAAAATTGGCATTCTATTGCGTAGTAAGGGACTCTATAGTGTTTCTATGGGTTTAGAGAATGAGCCTAATGCTATTGTTGAGAAATATAAGTGGCATAATAGGTTGGATGAAGCCTATGGATTTATTAGTATCTCTATTTCCCCTAATGTACTATTTCATCTAGATAGTTTGATGACTCCAAACTAAGTATGGACCAAACTTGAGTCTCTCTTTGGAGTTCAAGATGAGATAAGAGTGCATCAGTTAGAGAATAAGTTATTCTCATTGATTCCAAGAAGTTTTGAATCCATTGATGAATTCTTCACCAAATTCAAGTCACTTGTTATATTTCTCAAGAAATTTGGGATTCAGAAAAAGGAATATCAATTGATCCTTTTGATCCTATCAAAATCGGGTCCTGAATACTTACTTTTTGTGTCTACTTTTCATGCTACTAGACTTGGTATTTCGAATTGGAAAATTGCTTCTTTGAGTACATTCGTTGATTCAATGACAAAGGAGCAAGATAAATTGATATAGATGGGTGCTCTTAGATCCTATAAGGGAAAGGATCATTCTCTATAGTTCAAGGAATAAATAATGCAAGATCAAAATAGAAGCAAATTGTGAAAGAGAAGAAGCCAAAGTCAGATAATGAAGATGAAAGTTCAACACCTATTGATGAAGGTTCAATGAAGAAAGTAAAGAAGAAAGGGAACACATCCAAGTTTTCATATTGCAGCAATGGATTTAATCCTGAGAAGAAATTATTCAATAAGAATATGGACATCATGTCTCAACTACTTGAGAAGCATAAAATTGAAGTTCTGGATGACCTAGAGAATCCTCCTAATTCTTCAGAACACTGTCATAGTGTGCAGTTCCAAGGTGATACAAGTTAGTTATTGAGTTCTAGAGTTAATTAATTTAATCACATATATGATATAGATTCACTTTTCTATATATTATAATGAGATATCTCAGTTTCTTTCTTTGATAATCCATATATCGGTCTCCTAGATTCATCTCCCAATACTTGTGATTTTTCACTAGATCCTGACTTGTCTTTACGCAACTCTTACTCACTTCATTCAAGTGATTATAAATATGTTTTAGAAGAATATTTTCATGCTTATATGAATTTTATGACATCATCCATACCATATACCATATAACCCTTGAATACTTCTAATACTATACAAACCCCAATTTCACTAGTTGATTCCTCATTGGTTTTCTATGCAGTGTTACTTATATCAAATTGTTTCAAGTCTTGTATATATTTGAATAGTTTGTTATACATGAACTTAGTCATAATTGGAATTATCTAACACACTTTTGGATCTATTCTAAACACTTATGGTTCATATCTCAAGTCCATCCATCATTCATATTCTTACATGCATAAGTTTTTCCCAATTGCTCACACTTTTCCTAGTCCAACCCCATATCCTCATGGAGACACTAAAGATTTGTTATTTTCTATTCCATATGATAATATTTATGATATATCAAATTATATTCAAACTCATATCATATATTGGAAGGTGCTACATTGGATTAGAAGAAAGATATGTGATCCACATCACAATTTTACAGCTATACAAGGAAATGGTTATATTACTGATTGTCTTAATTTTTGTACTCTTTGGGAAGGAGTATGGACATGTCTCTTTTCCTTTTCAGATTGTGTTTTCATATCAAATTTTTTTATTTGTAATAATCATTCAGATAATTCTACTACTTCATCATATGATGAGATACAAGGAATCTCTCCTCTTCTTTCTTGTAGATTCTACACTCTAGCGCATGATCATGGAGTCTACAATTTATTAATAAAATTATTTCACCTGAAGTTGTTCACTCAGATCATTAAAGTGAAGATAAATACATAATTGAATACATGTTTCAAATTTTGTTCCTTGTCCTTTCTTGAGGGAGTATTTTCCCCATGTGGTTTTTCCTCTTTTCTCAGCTTTTCTGGACATGAATAATTGTAAAGGGTGACCATATCCTTGTTGTTGGGCCCTATATACACATATATAAACCTATATGCATCTGATTATTTCATACATATCATCATAAATTCAAAATTAGAGGGGGGGTGTTGGGATATTATAAACCCACTTCATACTTAGGATAAAAATATTGAATCTTTATTGATTAAATTCCTATAGACCAACCTAGATAGTTGGCATCGTCTTGCAGAAATTGGTCAACACTTTCCATATATATCCCAAGATCATATTTATCTCAATTCCGGTTAGATCCTACCCACTTTATTGACTTCCAAAATTAGTAATTGCGCCTTCCTGCAAATTCTGTCTTGATAATGCTTTTATCCTACTTTTTTGTGGATAAGGTAAAGCTAGTCAACTAGGAAACCTCTATCTTTTATTTCCAACCATTCATCCATGATTTTCTCTTCATATTCCATGATTAGCATTTTTTTTCCATCGCTCATGAAAACTCACTCATGGTTCATCCAATTCGTGAGGTCCTTGAAATATTTGGAAAGTGATTTAGCCACATATGGGGGTTTATCATATTTGGTAAGTCAGCTTTATGATTTAGCATGAGTTTTCTCCTAAGCAACTTGAATTTACCTATGAAGGATGTATTATTTATTGTACACTATGCTTATCAATAATACATGGAAATATATTGGATAACTCTTCACTTATCTTGTATTCAGTCGCTTTATTCTTCTCTCTATTTTCCTTGTGCATGCTTGTGATAATTATCTTGTAGCTAAATCTACTTCCTGTGATTTATTCTTAGCTTTAGAGCTTTTATTTCTACATGGTATCAGATCTATCCTACATAGATGAGGGTTTAAAGGATGAGAATTTGAAAAAAACTCCAAGAATATTGAATGTTATCCACCATCCTAGATCCAAATCCTAGGCTCTATCAAGCGCCGAGAGGGATCAAATCTCCTGAGGTGTAAACCTCCTTTAGTGCAATACCCGAGAAGAGGTTTGCACCTCAGGAGATTTGATCCCTCTCGGCGCTTGATAAAGCCTAGGATTTGGATCTAGGTTGGTTCCAGTCGTGGGCGGTGACACAAAATTGGAGTTTGATCAACATTGTAAGGAATAGGTTAACTTGAAAACAAAGATATAATTATGAGGATTATCATGATGTACGTAATAAGTATTAAGGATTGAGTAAATTCCTTAATACTTATTGCGTACATCATGAGAAAAGTTCCTTCTTCCATGAAGCTTATGATAATCCACAAGGACAAATGGTTGGGATATATTGTGATTCCAATTCATAATGTTTCTTCATTTCCCAGGNGGAGAAGGAATAGAATTGGATATACTTAACAAACTACAACCATGACATGGCATAGGACTATACTCTATAGTCATTATGTAGATGTTGGAATTGGGTATAACTACCTAAGGACTATGAACAAGGTAGAAGGTCTGCAATCAAATGTCAAATAGTTGAACACACTCCATAAAAAGAGATAACACTTTAGCAAACATGCTTTCAACAAGGTGAATTAAACCAAAATCAAGTTGGTTTCTTGATATCTTTGGATAGTCCAACTGTTTCTAGGTCCACAAGATGGAATTAGAGCTCAAATATCACAAGGAATGCAACGATCTACTCATTAAAACATGAACCAATTTAGGTGTCTAATCACTACTTCCTTGGACAAGATACTACAGGGAAAAAAATTGGTTATAAATAAGGTAGATAAAAGATGTTTTTTATGTCTCTAGAAGTGAAGCTACAAGATTGCACCATTTGGACCATGTATTCAATTGTTTGGCACCCTTTAACACAATTGAAGATGGGTTTTAAGGTTTATATCATAACAAATGACCGCATACTATTATCAAAACATGCCTAGAATTGGAACTAATGTTGCTTACTTATGTTTTTTATGCATAGGTCCACCCAAATTTGTTACTAGAAGGAATTGAAATCAGTCCAAGAACCAATTTAGAAAATTAGGATCAACTAGGAAACTTCAAAATGTTGAACATTTTGAGGCAAGGTATTAGTGCTTCTGGAAAATTCTTCCAACAATATATCCATGGTAATAAATTATAGAAAAATATCTTCCAAGTTGAATGATACCTCTAGGATGGCATAAATAGTTGTCTCTGTACATTTCATTTGACCCCATAGACCACTAGAAGTTGAACATATAAGTAAGGCTAATAGTTTTCCCAAGGAAAAATACAAAAAGGTTATTTGGATCATCGTTTACCCTTATGCATTGAAACCAACACCTTATTAATGGAATCCTAAGGAATAGTTTCCTCCTATAAATATTAATTATGAGAACCTCCAAGTTTCTACAACAGAATATACCAAATCTTGTAAAATGCCACTAAGCCTCCTATAAATAAACTTCAAGTTATGTTGACCAATCCTAAATGTTATGGAGAATTATGGGCTATATTAACTTCCAAAACCATTAAATCCATTCCTCAGGATTTTCATTGTTTTCATAGGTAACTTGCAGTCCTCAAATATTATTGCAATATATTCTTTTTCTCAGTGGAAACTTTGGCTCCATTACACATAGGGATTCCCTTCATATTCAAAGTCCTTTAGATCTATATTTTAACCAACCTAAAAAACTAATGCCTCGTGAAGTAAAAAACTACCATCAAAACCCTAGGCCACCTAAAAATGTCATATTATTGGAAAGTGTTTGAAAAAATTCAGTTAAACACACATGGGTTATGGAGGGTAGAGGTCCAAACTAGGGAAATGGTATCTAGAAACAATTGTAAAATAAGAAGGAACATTAAAATTGATTATATCCTCTAGGACAAATTCATTTGATGGAAAAATCATCCTAGAGAGAAGATGTCTTAGAAGATTCACTTGGACCAACTACAAGGAAAATAGACTCCAATGCCCCCATTTGATACAACAAATAATCAATTACCAGAATAAAGTCCAAAGAAGGTAAGCATGAATGTATATCCTTATTAGTATCAATTGAAAACATGAGATATGAGACTGCATAATTGACCCATGGTAGAATAGTTTCCATTGAAGCACTACAAAAAAAAAAGGTACCATGGTTTACTTTCAAACAAGGATTAGGATCACAAAAAGCTACCAGATAAATAGTCATAATCCTTTCATTTTGAGGGAAATACATCACATGAAATAACATAGATTCCATAACATTCATAATATATATTCAATCACTTTCGATAAGAATATGGAAATCCAATGGGCCTTTCATAACTAAAACATAAACTAAAAAAGTATTCCCACCTATTGAAAAAAGAAACTATGAAAAAATATCCAAGGATTCACTAGATCTTCTATCAAAATCTAGCAGATGATTGGTAGTTTCCACAAGGTTGAGAGAACCCAGAAAATTTCAATCATATGAGGATAAAATACTAACAAAGGCTACTTCATTTACAACAAATCAATGAAGTGTTCATGAATTAAATATAACCCTTGTTTGGAAAGGTGCAGAAGAAGGTAAGGCTCAACTAGAATATTCCAATCAAAGGAAATGATCCTAGAGATTAGAGGGCACATTCCCAAAGTCAACAGAATCCCCCTTATCTAGAAGGTTTTGAACTGGCACTAAAGAAAACTTGTTCTATCATCACATAACTCTTAAGGAAATAACAATATCAAGTGAATATTACATTACTCGATCACTTCATCCATGAATGTTGAGTAGGAAAGGAGGATTGAATAATCATACATTGTTTAGGAGTCAAATATCCTCAAGGAATGGATCATACTATCTATACCTACAGAATGGAAAGGTATAGATGACCACAATGGTATCCCTTGCAATTATTACAAGGAAACTTGGCTTTGTGTTCTATTCATTTAGGCTTATCAATAGTGTCAATGTCCTCATCATGGCTCACATTAGTGAGTTTTTTTTCCCAAAATGTTTTTTATTGTTTGTTTTCTTGCCTCCAACATGAATTTCAATGGCTAGCGGCTTCCCCCTTATATTCACAACTTTGTCTTGTTATTCCTATTCTTATTCCTACTAGATTTATGGGTACTAGCCAAGCTAGGTGGAACACATTCACTAAATAAGGTAGAGGAAGAAGAGATCAATTTAATTTTTGAAAAAAGAAATGGGTTTAACTTTGTTTAATTCTGTTGGAATAAGGTGCTTACATGGAAATTATTAGGAGCATCTAAGACATTTGGAGTGGAAGAAGACTAAATCAAAAATACCATGTTGAATCTAGGAAGATTCAAAGTATCTATTAAAAGGGCACCAACATTTTCAAACAAAGGGTCTCCTTGAAAAGAGGTCCTTTGGTTGGTACCCCTAGGAACATTTCCCATAAATTCTAATTCGAAGAAAAAAAACTTGAAGATATTTTATAAAGTTGAAAAAATGCAATCAACAAAAACCTATAAAAGTCTCTCTAAGATTCGACTAATCAAACAAACTCTTCCAAAATCCATCTTAAGGTGATTAAATCCTAATCCCAACCATAGATGAAAAGATGGCCTTTTGAAAAACATATTCGGATGACTAGGGACCAACTCCAATTAGAAAATGTATGAGAGACCATTATGGTGTCTCTCACACAACAATTAACCAAGTTCCAAATACATACATGAATATGAGCACCCTCTAGGGGAGTTGAGTTGGACGTTATTCATCTATCTTGGATACCCCAAGTAGTTCCCATTATAGTCACTTATGTGGAACCTAGGAAATTAAACTCAGAGTTTCCACTTCACAATCAACAGTTGGACAAAATAGTCATTGATTAGGATTTTTCATGTGGGAAGGAAGCAAAGGACTTCATCCTACACCCAAAAGGTTTAAGTAAATGTGTCTCCCAAGGACTTAAAAATCTACAAAATATATCATATAGGAATAAAACACTAAAAAATAAAGAGGGGATAATATATATACCTTCTTCAATTGACCTCTTGCTTGACATGCATGTGAGGCATGGTTTCCCAACAATTTTTTTTCTATTAATGTATTTTTCACTCTTTAGTAGTGCTAGTTCAGTTTTTACAACCTTGGAGACTTAATTCTCCAAACCTACATGAAGACCTAAAATCCTAAACCATTACATGTCTTCTATAAAAGAAAAAAAAATCCAGTTCATTTTATTAAGCATTGATTTTAATTGCTATTATTTACTCATGGGGTGAGGAAGTGAGAAAAATATGATGTTATCAAATGAAAAAGAGAAAAAAGAGAAAAAAAATGTAAATGGAAACATTGATTAAAACTTGAAAAATATGTTTGAATTCCAAAAGCTTATGAAACATACAAAAATCAAGCAAACATTTTCATATACTAAATGCAATGCAACTTTTCAAGAAATATAGTTCAAACCAAGACAAACAATGTTTTTTTTTTCATGATATCAAGTTAATGAAAGATATATAATATTTTCATTTAAATAAAATAACTTCAAGTGCATCAAACTACCTAAGGGATTCCTAAATGAGCTATTTGTTTTTGCAATATTCAATTATGATGCAATTATAGACATCTAGATAATGATATATCAATATTTTTGGGATTATATATGTAGTGTAAGTCATTAAAATATGACCCTTAAACCACAAGTATAGTTACATACGATCAATTTATCACGGTTTTCAATAGTGCACTTAGCATTCAGTGGATAGGGTGATGCTCATAGGGGTGAATAAGTGGGATTTAGACTAGAGAAATGAATCACATAGCATCAATCATCTAGTATGAGGATTACACCTGATAACTAAGACTTCTTGGATGATTCTAACTGCTAGAAGAAGATCCTCCTGTTGCTGGATGATTCTAGTTGCTGATCTATTTATTATTTTCTACTATTTTGTTAAGCAAATCTTGGTCAAATATTTGGTATGTTTCCCATTATTTCCCATTGTCTCCCATATGTAAATATACTCCTCATTCTGGCCATGGATTAATGATCAAAACTATTTTTTTATGGTTTTCTAGTTACGATGGAGATCCTATGTAAGTCACATAGCAATAAGCCTTCACATAATCAAAATGTGTGCATAATAATTCAATACTAGATTTGCATCCACATACTTCCACACATTATTTTTCACTTAAATATTCATGGAATCCATAGTTTTTATTTGATAAAGAGTGTTATTATATTTCTCCCATACTTTGTTTCTTACTGAAATAACATAGATATTGGTTGCAATTGATAATACTCTCATGTCAACATGTGCAACAACTCCAAGGAAAAACAATATGTTAACACACAATAAAGTTATTACACCAAGATGGTGAGAAAACTATGTGATGCATTCATGTGCAAAAGATGAAGGTGTCGTATATGAGGAAGATCACTTCATTAAATGCTACACTATTGTTTCCTTAACCCTCAAGGAGACTCAAACCATTAACCCCATATCCATATAAACAAATTCTGAAAATAAATGTTTTTCTTGATTTAAATCTTTAGATACTCATTCATTCCCTAAACATATTCATGATAAACTGAGGCTAAAATTAACATAATAAAAAAAATGTACAAAAATATACAGCAGCAAAATGTGTGTTCTTTCTACATCTTTATGTTGGAGTGGTATTGAATTTTTTTTCTCTACAAAAGGAAATGATTGATATCTATGTTTTCTTTCCCTTTTACCTTTGGTGGCAAGTTGCTATAGAATTGTTACCACATTCCTTTGGGTTGCATAAAACCGTTATCAATAAATTTGATTAAGCCAAGCAAATACATTTCATTGTGAGATGATATAATATAATCCTTCCATATATCCAACCTTATGACCAATCATTATAAGCTTCAAAACATTTCCAAATGGGAAGGAAGGTCACATTGTTGGCTTCTATGAAGTGGTCTGAATATTAATGGTTCAAGCACCTTCTACACCCCACACCCAAATATTTCCATGTCCTCATGCAAATAAAATTTATACTCTTCCAACTCTGAATATGGTGGATTGAATACTTATCACCCATATCTATAACTTGTAGAGGATCAATAGGCTTCAAATTTTCACAACTTGTTCTTAACAGGTGAAGGGGAGGGATAACAAAAGGGGTGTGAATGATTAGACATATCACTAATTGGAAGGCTTGATTGGATATGGAAATAACATGGGAAATAATTACTTTAGTTGGGTACAAATTCCATTCGTGAGGATATCAATCCAATTTAGTGAGGTAACTTACCCAATTAAGACAATACTTATACACATTTCACTAACACATTCCAAACAAAAGACAACCTTACCATAATTACCTAGGTATAGAGTGATTTATTTGCATGGATTGGAAGAAATGAAATGCCCCTTGTAGAAATTGGGTACATTTTGAAGCTGTCATGCAACTGAGAATTCTTGTATATGTTCTTTATCTTAACTATTATGTTGTGGGAAATTTATCTTTATGGATATGGTTTGATCTTATCAAATTATTATTGATATGATTTTTCACTGCTGGAAGTTGTAGCTACACCTGTAATTCATGCCTCGCGCTTTTGAATGGATTGCTAAAATAATGAGATCTGCTAGTGCCAATTCTATCATGTAACTAATCATATCAAAGAGATTCTTAATCTTCTTACTGAAAAAAATTTGTATGATCAAGTTGTTCAATTTGGTTCTGTATTTATTGGTGAAAAGAGAAGCACTACCACCATCCAGTATATTTTTCTCCAGCCCGAGATAGTTGATGATCACTGGTATCTTCAGTTTTAAGGAGTCTAAAAAACTTAAATAAAACTCCATTTACTCTCCCGGGTATTTTTGTCGATCCCCAGCTAGTTCATGCTCATCAATGTTTTCAATTTTAGGGAGTCTGAAAACTAAAAGAAGACTCCAGGGGTATCTTTGTCATGGTTGGTGACCGAGCATGAAAAATATTTAATAGTAAGATCGACACAGTTCCTTTTCCGTAATTAATCCACCAAGTATGGATAAAGAGATAACCCCACACTCAGTAGACGTCCTTCTCGTGGTTTAATGAGAACCAACTCAAAAGTTTATTAGATTAANCCGTAATTAATCCACCAAGTATGGATAAAGAGATAACCCCACACTCAGTAGACGTCCTTCTCGTGGTTTAATGAGAACCAACTCAAAAGTTTATTAGATTAAAAAAAAAAATCCATTTATTCAAGTGTAATACAAATTATTCAAAGAAAAAAATAGGAGTAGGAATATTACATTCCTCTTACCATATACTAATGCATTTGTTCTTCTTTTCAAATTTTGGCCAAATCTTCAAATTTATTGTAATTGGAAGTTCGAGTAATTTTCTTACCAATTTTCCTGTAACTGTGACTACGAGAAAATCATGAACTTCTTATTTCTATGTTTATCACAATTAACAAACTAGGTTGGGATGATTTTCAGTGAGGATGTAGGGACCATAGGGACCATCATGATGCATAATCACACCAAGTTTGAGAAAAACTAGTTCATGGTTTTAAAAAAAACATGAATTGGATGTAGGTGATGGTGGCTTGTTTCTGGAAAAATACAAACTGGTTTGACTTGAAACTTCCAGGATTTGATCATATTACCTTGATAGACTTTCCTTCCAAATTTCGTGGCAATATATTTATGGTTTGAAATATATGAACAAATCAAATTTTCCCTGCAATTCCGATGGTAAATTTCAAAATTACACTCAAGTGGCCATGGAATGCTCTTTACTATTGGTGTTTCAGCCTAAATTCTAGTTATGAAGTGATAAGAGGGATTCCAGGATTATATTTCCATAATATTCAAGACAACTTCTACATATAATGATCATTTCCATATAACATCAGATGCATAAAAAAATAGAACCATAACAAAGAAATATTTCTTATTAACCAGCATCAAAAACTCATGTCTGTGATTCTGATCTAGAAGGTTTAAGAGCATCTCTACCAATGAGTAACCTTCTCATTCAAAGGATTATCTTTTCTTAACACAAAGAGGTTAACATATTCTCATGAAATCTAGAATAAGCATCTCAGAAAACGGCTTCAACAAGATCCCATAATATATACATGAATATTAATTACCTTCCACTGATGTATATTATCTTAACAAATCCTACAAGTGGTTCTTGATGGACTATGAAATCCGGGAGATACAATAGAAAATTGATCCACTGTCAATGTTGACTACCATTATTGAATATTATGGTAGTAGATTAGTGTGATAAAAACATCAATGTGCTACCATAAATCCTTTGAACACTTCATGTTGATCATGTTAAAGGGGATGATGGGCTGCATTTTTTTTTTACTTTTATTGCTGACACTTTGTAGCTTACAAGGAGAATGATAAAAATATAAAGGCAGAGCTATTTCTGGATTGATCCAACGCGAAGGATGAAATTTAAATGTCAAAGTGTTTATTTCTGATTCGTCATGAATGCTAAAATCCAACTTCTAAACTGGACTATATGACCTCTTTTTTATTTACCTCGTTTTTATTGATTGCATTGTTTTGGAAAGGGTTCAATTGAAAAAATGACCACTAATGATGCTATGTTTCTCAACATTTTGAAAAGTAATGGTGCAAATGATGTATCTATATTAGTGGTCATCACACAAATCCAAAGAGTAGTTTCATTCTCATAAAACAACAATGAATCTCTCTTGCATTCGAATCCTCAAGGACAAAACATTTATTTCTCTTATCATAATCATTTTGCAGGAATCCAAGAGCCTTATTGAATGTATGAAAAGAATATAAGAAAGTTCCCATAATCGTGACTTTTTAGTGCTCTCAAAACACAAAATTTTCCAAGTTGTTTGTATTGTAAAATAAAAAAGACTCAAATGTTCAACTGAGGAAGATGACAAGATGCTCAAATCAAAATCTTGAAGCTGCCATGACCTATATGCCTTAGCAGTGCAATAACAGAAATTCGACTTTCACAAGAAGCAAAAGAATGCATTGTTATGGGTGCATTTGGTACGGATTTATTCCTTAGTTGGACTAAAATAAGTTGTATATATAATTTATGTGCAAATGCTAACCATAATATAGATGACACACCCCACACACATACTCATCTGAAAGTTGTGGTAGCTTTAGCATTTTTCCCATGCCATTTTCGAATTTTGTCTTTGACCATTGGATTCATATGACACACCTAATTCCATGAGAAATCATTTAATGGACATGAGAAAAGGGCAGAAGTATATGGGTCCAATATAAATATATAGGAAGTATGTTTCTACAAATTCATTGCTTGTTATGCCATTAGATTCAGCTTGTATATCCCCCAACCAAAGGAGTGAAAATATTCTTATTGCAGAGCAATGAAGGGTTATACAAAAGAGATTCTATTAACAAGCAAGGAATGAATATTATTTTCTTGAAATTATTTTTGAAAAAGATCCAAGGAATGAATATTATTTTCATGAAATTATTTTTGAAAAATATGATATGGAGATTGTCTTTGAAGGTGACCCCTTATTATTAATAAACTAGACTTATAAGTTATCTGCAGAGATAAGCTAACATTTATTAAAAATTATTCATTACCCTACCTTACTTGAGAAACGTAAAGCCTCTCCTCAAGTGTAGGTGTACTTCCAGTGGTTCCATGTGCGCAATAGGATTAGAAATAAACTCATATCCAAATATGAAAAATGTACCTTGATGGGCCTTTGAATATGAGAATACAGCTAATCCAGTTGATTTGATGTGAGAAGTATTGAAGAAGGAAGTGATTCTTTAGCTGGATAACTGTCTGGAACCATTCTTCAATGTAGTTGCTACTCCCTTGGTTCTTTTCTTCATCACTGTTGATTCGCAGGTTCTCCTTTGTCACGCTCTCTGGATCTTTAATCATATGACATGTGCAGAAAGGATATGGGCATAAACTACCAAGAGACTCTTCAACCTTAGGTTCCAATTCCTTCTTTCCATGATTCTTTGGTCTTCTTTTGTTTTTCTTCATGGAATTCTTCTTATTTAATCACTTCTTAGAGTGCAAAAATTATCCTTAATGCTGTCAATATTTTCTCTTCTTGCGAGGAAGAAATTCTGGCTGCTGCTAGGAACTGAGAAATCTCTGGGAGGAACATCTTCCTTTTTCCAATAATTCTTGGGCATGATTGAATTCACTTTGCTAGATGATATTCCCCATATTCCACATGTATTAGTGTAGAGAGGGTATTTCTTTATTTGAATTAAAGACTACAAATCCTATGCAAAACAAACTTGAAAGCAAAACAAAATTCAAATCAAAGCATGTACTCTGGCACTCCATGCTACCGAGAATCTGTTGTCATCAAGTTCTCTGTTAACACAAAGCTCTTCCCGTCTTCCATGCATCAAACTGAAATAAAAGAACCGGAAACAAAATCTACCAGTGCATGGAATAAAAAGAACTGAAAACCAAATTTATCAATGCATCAGTTCACCAATGCCACATATTCTAAATCCATGGAGCAGTGTCCCCACTAAACTAGGTCGGAACACAATTTCTTACCTATTGTGTTACCGAACTCTCTTCTTGTGTTTTAGGATCTAGACAATATGATAGAAAATATTATCTAAGAAAATAAATTTTGTTAAAATTTCAAAAAGAACCATAAAATTCTAAAATTAAACATCAACTAAAACCTATCTCTCTGACACCTCCAAAATGTTCGGAAAAATAATTGCTTATTTTACTTAACATAAATTATCAGCTTGGGCTATTCAGAACTAGGAATCAATTGATCACACTTGCTAAACTGCTCAAAATAAATCGTAAACAGATTAAATGAATTAGCTGTGTGTATACTGACCATCACCCTTCGGTCTTATTATTCATGAATTAGGATCTTATTCATATTATCACAATGTTCAGGTAACAATCTGATCTTTTCAAAAAAATGCACACAACAAATAAATTATACTATGATTCTGCAGACAATAACCAACAGACCATGTAGATTCAACCAGTATATCTAATGTTTCACTATTAAGACAATTATTAGAATTATCAAGATGTCCAAAAAGAAATCAATATTTGATCTTTGACAACCAGAGAATTGTTCTAATCACGCTGTGCATGGAAGATAAACCAGGTAGATGAAAGTTAACAGGTCAAGGTCCAGTGTCAGTTAGATTCACATATCGACTTCTTAGGTCCAGTGTCAGTTAGATTCACATATGGACTTCTTAGGTTTGTGTCCTTTGCCTACTGTAACCCACCAAACATATAAAAATCCTTTTGAAATTCAGAAAATCATGTAAAAGAAATTCAAATATTCAACATAATTCTACAATCCTGGAACTGAAGTTATAACATTGTAAACTTTTGACAAACTAATTTATGAAGAAAAAGAACAGATCTACAATGAAATCATCATCATGCTAAGAAAACATGTATTGAAATAACTTGAAATCATCATCATGCTAAGAAAACATGTATTGAAATATACGTGAAATAACTTGAAATAGAATGCAAACAGAAATACAATGTAATATATACCCTAAGCATAATATAAATGCATGAAAAACACTTGCACAGATTAAACCTACGGTCTAACTCTGCAAGTGCAACTCAGAACAGGGGGGCCTCCTACCTGAGGACACTGTAGGTACAATACACTCAGAAATAAACCAGGGACAGAGTGATTGTATTAATTGAAAATTTCATTACAAATATTTCTCCATCTAACTAACCCCCTACACCAATCAAAGGACTATTCTATAATATCTTATTACAAAGCACACATCCAAAATACATGGATCTCCCAAGTCACACATATAAAGACTAAACTAACGATTTCATGGTTTGGAAACAGGAAATTGTGGACAGGGATTTAATTTTGATATCATGCCAGCTAATTTCATATGCTTGGATTGACCGAAGGATGCTACATCAAATTGTGATAGGCCTTCCCAAAATCATGTTGTAGAAAATCTCAAAATACTAGTTTTAGAGATCACATTGAATCACCTAGCAAGTAGTGGTTTTTTCAGAAGTTTCCTTCCAGACACTAAATTACACCATCTTGAGGAAAACCCATGTTTTATATTTTCGTGATTCATCTCCATTTAGTCATACGCAACGTGGAAATTCGACCTAGAAAACGACCATTTCCATAAATTCGGGTAACCCATAATGTTGAAAGATGGTGTCACTGACTACCAGACTGCCCAGTTCCGGTAACACATATAGGATTCCAATAACATGGTAGTTCCTGTGGTTTTAAGATAACATATAAAATGTTGGAAGCACATAGTATAATTATATAAATCATCTTAAGCCTGAAATGAGTACTCAACATAGAGAATTATGCAGAATTAGGAACCATTACCTCATATAATATGATGACACTTAAATTACTTAGAATGCAAGGAAAATGAGGGAAGAAAGAGGAATATGTAGCCAAGGAAATTAGTATCAAAGAGAAAAAGAACACCTAATTGAGTCTAAAATTTATCAAAATTGAGGCCCAACACATATCCCATGAGTATGGTCACAATTGACAAATTTCTCATGGTTTTGAATAATCCACTTAACACTCATTGCATCGGGTGATTCTCGCCAGGGTTAATAAGTGGGATTGATACTAGAGAGATGAATTGCATAGCATAAATCATCACTTATGGGGCTTGCACCTAGTAACCAAGACATCCCAAGAGGTCACCCGTCCCAAGACTTCTTTGGCTTAAGCACACTTAATTATGGACAAATTGGTTAGTTATGACTATAATCTTGGGATATGGGTCATAGATTAATGACTTACACTATGAATATAATACTATAAATAATTATATATCATATGTTGGAATACAAAAACCCCTATACTTAAATAGAAAGAGTCAAGAGCGCTCTGACAAAATAGTTCAATACCCACAATGATTGCTAAGTTTTGGAAATGGGGCAACAAGCTATGTGGTCATGATTGTGGGGAAAAATCCATAGTTAAGCGCGCTTGAGACAAAGGAGTCTTGGGATGGGTGACATTTTCAGAAGTTCTAGTTACTGGGTGCAAGCCCCGGAAGTGATGATGGATTTTATGCAATTCATTTTCCTAGAGTCCCAATCCCACTTGTTTACCCTTGTGAGCATCACCCAATGAAATGAGTACCAAGTGGACTATTCAAAACTATGATAAATTAGTCAATTGTGACTCATGAGATATGGGTCATAGATTAATGAATTACACTATGGAGATAATCCCAAAAATAATGATAGATCATATGTTGGACTATTAGAAACCCTATACTTAAATGAAAAGTGTCAATAGAGATCTAACTAAATAGTTCATAAGGCACAATACTTGCTAATGTTTTTCAAATAGGGTAGCCAACTAAGTGGGATTGATTTTTGTGGAAAATTAAGGCACAATACTTTCTAAGGTTCTGCATATCGGGTAGAAAGTGTTGACCCTTCTTTTGTCATCGTTTTCGGTTAGTAATTTACATGTTTTGACATATGTTTTGTCACATTTTGGCATATTTTCTATCATATAGTTCACTATTTAGCACTAGGTACGCCTATATTTTGGGTTTATGCAAATTATGATTTATTTCTATTACTTCACGATTTTATAGGTTAAATTCGATGATATTTGATGATATTCTAACATATGAAATCGTTATTGTAGATCTTAGTTTTCGGTGAGCCAACGAACAGACCATGCATCCATTCTAGATATGTGTAGAGCATATCCATCTCACTGCACATTTCACCGTTCAGTCCGTCGAGCTAATTACGCGCTGGTAGTGATAGAATCCCAAGCATTAAAAGTATGTAATGGCCTATAAACTGCTTGTTGTCCACGCGCCAGAGTGATATCACGACCCCCCTTCTGGAAGATTGCTAGCATGTTGTTTATGCTCGGCACCTTGACACCAGCCACGCCAAAATAGAGCTTATATGCCACATCACGCGCCATAGAAGAACCACCTCATGAAGAAGGAGGAAAATGTTATGCGTTGGTTATTCATTTAGTTATCTGTCATAATGGTTGACTTATCTTAAGAGCAGTTGACCACTGAAAGGGTCAACTTGCTCTCCCTTTGTAAAACACTATATATACAAACGCTATTATGCAAGAGGAGTTGATAAAAAATAGTTAGTTAGCCATGTTATAAATGTAATCAGTCGGTTCCAGAAACTCTGTAATACCCTTCTTCACTTTAATGGAAGTTCTTCTTATGCTATGCATGATCGTGTCTTAGTAGCGTTGAGCAATTTATCACTCTGATTGCTTGGAGGGCCCCTCATCAACCAAAGCTTTCTATTTTTGTGTATTTTCGTTCTTTCCTTTTTGCAAAATTATCATAGTTTTATTTGTAATTTGTTTATGAAATTTAGTTACTGAAATCGTTCATGTTATTCATTTCTTGTAGCATAGATTACACTTTAATATTATGTTGTTAATGTAGTTTCCTTCGTGAGTTAAGCAACCGGTTGCATACAAATTTGCTTTCAATTTCCCTTTCAAGTCTTTCCAGTTTACTGCTTGGTTTATGCTGATAGATTTCTTTGATTCAATTATAGTAGATTCAATTCTGTCCCTTTCCATTTCGTTATGAATTTAGTTGAGTTATATTATAGTTTGTTTAATAAATAGATAATGATGTTTTTAATTATGAATTGAGTTTAAGTTATTTCATAGATTGTATTTAATCATTAGATAGGTTTAATTTATGTTCTTTACATTTCATTATCATGTGCATGGCTAAGTCACATGGTTCGAATNCTAAACATAAGAATAAATATGTTTAGTAAACAAGAAAAATAAAACAGAGATACTAGAACTTATAAGTTTATAACTCAATACATAATTTAAAAAGAACATCTTAACATAATATATAGCAAAAAGACAAACTAACTATAAGTTTATAACATAAATTATAATACAAAATTAAAAAAAACATAATACATAATTTAAAAATAAGGTTCAAATTCGCCGAAGACCCAAGCCTAAATAAATAATGCCATCCACTATTTTTTAGCACCCATGTGACCACCATGGTTTTGTACAAAAATTGCGTATGCAGCCCAGACAAAGCGAGGCTGAATTTTTTGCGACTAGAGAATACAAATGCTCAACAAAATACAGCGCAGCGCCCGCATTCTACACCTCATTGTCATACGTTTCCTTTTTTCAGGGTGTTTTAAAATTGGGTTTTGGATAAATCATTTCTATGAATGAATATTGAATAGGTGTAAAAGGGTAAAGGCCTGAAATATAGTTGTTGGTCTCGCGACTGCACCAAGATCGAACTCCAATCTACCCTATGACTATATGGAAACAAGTACAAGTCGTCGGATCGATCTCCAAGAACTCTAGATCGATTCCTGTTCTTCGCCGGATCATGTGAAGCTTGAACCTTTGCGACTGCCGGCGATTTTTTTTCGATTTTTTTATCAAATTCGACATTAAATTCGTTTTGAAATTCGAATTCGGAAGAAATTCGAATTCGAAGAAATTCGAATTCACCTTGAAATTCGATCTTGAAATTTGACTTGAAGTTCGATCTTCAGATTCGTTGAATGTGATTGGAATTTTTTTTTTCCTTGAGATTCGGCGAATTTTGAACCTCAAGGTTCAAATTTGCCGAATCATGTGACTTAGGTGCATGGATTGGCTGACCTCAAAATCATTTAGATTAATTATTTCTTGACATTCTAATTCTTTTTGTGTGCAGACTATCATTCAGACAGCCTGTTATGCCTGTCATTCAAACATGTATTCTAGTCTGCTATCCATCCTTTCTATCATCCCTGAGCGTTTTTCATCTCTTTTGAGCTTGTTTCTTTACTTTTTCGATTCTGTTTTGATAATGGTAGTTAGAAAATGGTTGTGTTTCTTCTTAAAATCCTTATATGAGATTGTTTAGAATACTTGCTAAGTCTTATTCCTATCTCTTCCTTCTATTCACCTTATGTTTAAGAATTATGTCATGCGTTTTGGTTTACTGTATCACTTGCAATTGGATGTTTCTTAGTATGCATATCTTTGTAGAGGTTAAGTTAGATTTGATTCCCTTTGTTTTCTTCACTTCCTTTCAAAGTCACTTTGACACTTCTCTTACTCTTGCTCCACTCACAATGAATCCTTATCCTCAAAATAACCAAGGAGAATGGAACTAGATAGTTTAGTTTAAACCATTATGTACATCTGTTAGTTGCATGTATAGTTTTTAGAAAGCATATCTAGTTGTTGTAAATCCTTCCTTGTGTAGTCAGTCTCTAATGTTGTTTAGCAGTAAAATAGATCTTTTTAGAGAAAGTAGTTTATTAGAATAAGCATTGTTCACATCTTTTTATCTTAGTAATTGTTTATAGAGTAGAGTAGTATAACTTTATACCACTCTGGTCTAGTACTCTGTTCAATTACTCGGATAGTTGAATCCTTAGGAGTTTGACTCAGATTTTCATTTTGAAAGATCTTTCAATCTTTTATTTGTTAAAGTATTACCACGATACCCTAGGAAACCCTCTACCTTCGCATATACTTTGTGTCAACTCTAATATTACCAACCCCGGTCGATAATTAAATATTAGGTGAATTAATCAAGACAATATTTTACCCTAAATTTTGGCACCGTTGCCAAGGAGTTGTTCTGTAAGGTAGAATAGATATAGGATGGCGGCGGGAGAGCGGTAAGATGAGATGTAAGAACTTGTGCTTCTATTATAACAGGCTCCCCCAAATCCAATAGTAGCAGTAGAATAGGTTTCCCTTTAGTTTTTATGAAAAAACCTAGAAGATTCTCGAGGTATATTTGTTAAGACAGTAAAATTTTGTTAAAATCCTTATTAATTTTTACGGGGACATAATACCCCAACCATTAACTCAACGAAAAGGCATAAAAAAAAACACCTATAGGAAGTAGTTCTGCTGGAAACATAAAGAGACTCTTTCGGGAGATCTTACAGGGGAAGCCATAGAAAGAGAAGAGATCCTGGCAAGAGGTCCTAAGGGCATCATTTATGATGAAGTTCAAAGGGAATAACCATTGGGAACCCTTAAACCTCCCACTAGTCACAAAACCAAATGATACAACTTTTTCACTAGTAGGGGAGGCGAACTTCACTAATTTTGTCAATCCTGCCCAAGTGAGAGATCTCTTTGGCAACTCCATAAACATAGTAATCTCACCAATTGAAACATCCACAGTAGCATCTACCATCCATATGAGACCCAATAAGAGAATGAAGATCTCTCTTGGAAAAGAATGTTGGGACTCCCCATTCTCACCTCGAAAGAAACCTTCTATGTATACTCACTTTAGAAACCAAACTTACATGAAGAAACACGAAGAAGAATGAGCAATGAAGAGCAAATTTTGTCCAAGATGTAAGACTAAACATCCCCAACAAGAATGTCCATTAAAAAAAACCTCTACATGTCACATTTGTATGGGGCATCATGTTTTTCTCCAAGGGATCAAGGTGGATCCTACCAAAATAGAGGTAATCGTTGGACTTTCCTCTCCAAAAACCCTTCCTCCTCCTGATACTTAAAAATATTGTGGGTTATCATCACTTGTATAAATGTAAATATGTGTGTATTTCTTTGAATAAATAAGAGTCATTTCTAATCATTTGTTTACAGGGGACTCTTTTTCTATAATGTTATATATGTTTTCAAGAATAAAATAAATCATCTAACAATTGGTTTTGCAGTTTGGTTACAAATGGTTCTTTCTATTTCTTTAAGCAGCTCATGGGATATTATCTGAAAAAGAAAGTGCTCTAAAAACACTCAAAATATATCTTAAATTTGAAGTTTTAGAATTCGTGTATATCATTTTCAAACCACTTATTCTATGATTTTGTTATGCTTTATATATACTGTCTTTATTTCAGACATGTACATTCTCGATTATTTGAATAGTTGCTCAAAAAGATTTACTTTAATCATCATGTTCTTCAGAATTTCCATATCTATGGACTACTAGTTTATCCTATACTCGTCATCAAATCTTGTCTCTTCATAATTTTTGTGGTAACCCGAAAGTAAGTAAATTTTTTGCTTGTGGGGAACATTACTTATCTTTTATGAAAAAATAGTCTGTAAGGTCAAAGAACAACTTCAAGTTATTCTATTTTGACATGATCTATAATTAAGGCCATTTTATTAAAAAAAATTATAATATGAATTATGTGTTTAGAAGGCTTAACACGCTCCAGTTCAACCGACTTCCATATACTCAAAATCATTATACGAAGCAAACCCATTGGGGTACTGAACAAGCCTGCGGTAGCGGGTCAATGCTGAGTAACATTTGAAAGAAAAGAAGTTTGGTAAATGCAAGTAAACACATTGGGGTACTGAACAGGCCTGCTGGCAGTGGAGCAATATCAGGTAACCGAGATCTGATTAATGCACCACTATGCACATGGTTCGCAAAACAATGATAATTCAAAAAAAATTCAAAATTTACGAATCAACATGTTTAGGCCTATTGTTTATGATGTCATTAGAGAATGACCGTAATTTGACCTTGGATCCAACAGTCTAAATTCAATTAATACCTAGGATATGATTATCCTAGAAATGGGACCTGTAGCTGTAAAATCTCACAAACTCGAGGGTGAACTCAAAAATTCTTGAGATGACAAGATATCCTTACAATGAGGCATGGATGACTAGTTTTTCTTATCGCATTTTCAATTATATTCTCATCACATGATAAATGATAAATTTACATATCTACATATCTGATCACTATTATTTTTTATAACTGTATATATCTGGATCATTTCCATTTATTAGTTAGTCTTTCTTTTTCTTGCAAAAATCACAATAGCATGATTGAAATTTTATTTCTTTATTTTTTGAAATTACTTAGTTTTTTGGTATGGCTTGAGGACATGCTATATCTTTGGTTTGGGGGTGGATTAGACTATCTATATTTATTTTCCTAAGTTACTTATAAAAGACTCATTTTTCTTTGCCAAATGACAAAGTGTTTGCAAGATAATGTGAACAATGAATCTGGTCTTAAAATCATGGATGAATAAGGGAGAGCGCAATTAAAATATCAAGATAATTGTTTTATATAATCTCCTTGTGGGCTGACAGCCTAGGAAAATCCATGATTAGTAGTAGTCTGATCCAGTTAATCTCATTTTTACAGAAATCTATATGAAGGATCATATCAAGGGTCGAATCCCGGTATGAATGAAAATCCAAATGATGATTTGAATAAAAACTATGATATTTTAGCACCTATGGTTAAATGTTAGCTTAATTTTTTGTTTGGGAAAAAATTTAAAATTTGGTCGAGTCATACTATCACTATTAGAGTCACGTCCATAAGGGCATTATAACTAATAACGATCCATGATGAAGTATGGTTTAGATCTAATATGATCTCGTCTTACCTCTATATGGGTATGATTTGACATTAGGGTACTTCCTAGTCATCATTACACTGCCATCACCACCATCCTATTATCCACTCGCACACGTAAGCTATCAGATAGTCGACTCTCTTGTTAAATCAAGGCTATGGTTATGCATCTATATTAAGTTCAACATTCAACATGTCCAAAGTTCAATTTGGACATGGTTGAACTAACTAAAACTTTATAAACTCATTGAATTACGCAACTTTGATGACACACGTTTCAAAGATCGTCATAATGGCACAATCGTCTAAACATGCTGATCTGTTTGCATGATCATTTGATAGGTTGAATGTGGCACGTTTTAAATCAGCACTGTGCGAACCTTCTCCCATTCCATCGTTTTCACTTACCATTACCACTATAGAGTGTGTTAGTTGCATTTCCTCCATACTCTGTAAACTCTGTATCATATTTTTTGCTTAACCATGCCAAATCATTTCGAACTTGAGAGCTACCAAGACTTATTCTAGTTTCCAGAGTTCAAAGAATGCCGAGAAGTATTTTCCATGCTGGTTGGAACCTGTTCCTTCATTTGCTGCAAGGGTATTATGAGGAAATCTCACTACTTTTTGTGATGGGATTCGATGGGAAGAAGGCAATGGTTGGCCATATTGTCTTCCCAGTCATTGAGAAATCAATTGCGCACACAACCAAGCTTCCACAGGAGAGCAATCAATGGCATAAGCCGTGGGCATCTCATAAATTTTCCCTTAAACCTAATTTTCAGCATGTGACGGACAGAAAGGGTTTCATCATAGTTGGATCAAACCTGAGTACCTTAATCGTTTGACGGTCATCATCCATTTTATTACTTGTGAAGGTAAGTTTAGTGTATTGAAGTCCTGTCATCTCCATTTGTTAGTTCATTTTGTTGATAAAAAATGTCTCAATTTCCCTTTATTTTTTCTTAGGAGCCTGGAAAAGATGTCAAACCAGGTTAGAAAGAATACTGTTAACCCTAAGGGCAGCCTATACCATCATAGTTTGATTAAGCTATTAATTTTAGATCATCTTAAAGAGTGGAATCAACCCTAGGATACCTTCGTATTCAAAGTTCTTAACCCCCATTTGAATATCAGAAAATGCCCTCGACATCTTCATCGTCAAGAATCCAGTCCATGCCCATCATCAAAGAAGAAAATCCCCAATGTTGTTCATCTCGATGATGAAACATTGGAGGTGAGTCTGTACACTCACTCTATCCCTATATCTGCTAAATTTATACCCCTATTAGGACCTTGCACTAGGGATCAAAAATCAAAGTTTGTTTAGTCTATGGTTCAGCCCGCTATCTAGACAAGTCCTTTAGAGAGTGTGACCAAATTAAGAAAACTTGACCTATTCATGAGACTATTTCTACGCTTGTTCAAGATTTGGGTCCTAAAATACAAATTATGACTGTTGATCTTGAAGCACCATCCAAGGAGATGAGTCCTCCACAAGACTCTAAGCAGCCTTCAAAGCCATCTACCCCGTATCAACCAACAATATATCAGTTAACTCAAGCGTTGTCTCAATTACCAAATAGAAATGAAGGATATGTCAAGTTGATCGCAGAGCTTCGAGATGAGAACAAGGAGTTGTGGTTGCAGGGAAAAAACATTGAGGAAATCCATAAGGTCATCAATTTGTCACAGAGGACTCAACAAGAGAGGCGTACTCTTTTAAAAGCACAGGCCAAGAGACTGAAATTTAAATCACCTGCTTCATCAAAGTCGAAGGCAACTGCTAACATAGCTTTGCCTTCTTCCTAATTCCATTTTTCATTTTGACCAGTGGGACCTAGCATTCCTTCGGTTTGGGGGAATGTTGACCCTCATTTTGTCATCATTTCCAGCTAGTAATTTACATGTTTTGACATAGGTTTTGTCACATTTTGGAATATTTTCTATCATATAGTTCACTATTCAGCACCAGGTACGACTATATTTTAGGTTTATGCAAGTTATGATTTATTTCTATTATTTCATGATTTTATAGGTTAAATTCGATAATATTTGATGATATCCTAACATATGAAATCGTTATTGCAAATCTTATTTTTCGGTAAGCCAACAGATAGACCATGTATCCATTCTAGATACACATAGAACATATCCATCTCACTACACAGCTCACCATTCAGTCCGTCGAGTTAGTCGCGTGCTGGTACTGATAGATTCCCAAGCATTAAAAGTATGGAACGACCTGTAAACTGCTTGTTGTCCATGTGCCAGAGTGATATCACAAACCCCCTTATGGAATATTGCTATCATGTTGTTTATGCTCAACACCTTGACACTAGCCACGCTGAAATAGAGCTTGTATGCCACATCACGCACCATAAAAGAACCATCTCGCGAAGAAGGATGAATATGTTATGTGTTGGTTATTCATTTAGTTATCTATCATAATGGTTGACTTATCTTAAGAGCAGTCGACCACTGAAAGGGTCAAATTTCTCACCCTTTGTAAAACATTATATATACCAACGCTGTTATGCAAGAGGAGTTGATAAAAAATAGTTAGGTAGCCATTTTATACATGTAATCAGTTGGTTCTAGAAACTTTGTAATACTCTTCTTCACTTTAATGGAATTTATTCTTATGCTGTGCATGATTGTGTCTTAGTAGCGTTGAGCAAGTTATCACTCTGATTGCTGGGAGGTCCCCTCATCAACTAGAGCTTTCTATTTTCGTGTATTTTAGTTCTTCACTTTTTGCAATTAGCATAGTTTTATTTGTAATTTGTTTATGCAATTTAGTTATTGAAATCGTTCATGTTATTCATTTCCTGTAGCATAGATTACACTTTGATATTATGTTGTTATTGTAGTTTCCTTCTTGAGTTAAGCAACCAGTTGCGCACAAATTTTCTTTCAATTTCCCTTTCAAGTCTTTCTAGTTTACTGCTTGGTTTATGTTGATAGAATAGATTGCTTTGATTCAATTACAGTAGATTCAATTATGTCCCTTCCCATTTCGTTATGAATTCAGTTAATTTATATTATAGTTTGTTTAATAAATAGATAATGATGTTTTTAATTATTGATTGAGTTTAAGTTATTTCATAGATTGGATTTAATCATTAGATAGGTTTAATTTCTATTCTTTACATTTCATTATCATGTGCATGGATCAGCTGACCTAAAAATAATTTAGATTAATGATTTCTTGATATTCTAGTTCTTTTTGTGTACAGACTGTCATTCAGACAACCTATTACCCTTGTCATCCAGACCTGTATTCCAATCTGCTATCCAACCTTTCATTCAGCCCTAAGCGTTTTTAATCTATTTTGAGCTTGTTTCTTTAGTTTTTCGATTTTGTTTTGATAATGGTAGTTAGAAAATGGTTGTGTTTCTTCTTAAAAGCCTTAGATGGGATTGTTTAGAATACTTGTTAAGTCTTATTCCTATTTCTTCCTTCTTTTCACCTTATGTTTAAGAATTATGTCATGCGTTTTGGTTTACTGTATTGCTTTGTAATTATATCTTTGGTTTGAATTGATTTCACCTTATATATATATATAGTTTAGAATTAGATATATCAATATTAGGGAAATATGTTAGTACCTTGTAAATTAATCATAAGTGGTAGTTTGTATCCCTTCCAATTAAGTGGTTACCAAAGAAACCTATAGAATAGGATTTAAAATCATCTTTATAAGTTTTCTACTTGTTTATAAGTTATGTCTACCTTTTTGTAGTATTATTTTATCTTTTGTAGTTAGGAGTTATTTGCTTATGAAATAAATCATCATGTTTACTATCACTTGCAATCGGATGTTTCTTAATCTTCATATCTTTGTAGAGGTTAAGTTAGATTTGATTCCCTTTAGTTTCTTCACTTCCTTTGAAAGTCAATTTGACACTTCTCCTACTCCTGTTCAAATCACAGTGGATCATTTTCCTCAAAATAACTAAGGAGAATGGAACTAGATAGTTTAGTTTAAACCATTATGTACATCTATTAGTTGCATGTATAGTTTTTAGAAAGCATATCTAGTTGTTGTAAATCCTTCCTTGTGTAGTCAGTCTCTTAAGTTGTTTAGCAGTAAAATAGATCTTCTTCGAGAAAGTAGTTTATTAGAATAAGCATTGTTCATATCTTTATATTTTAATAATTTTTTATAGAGTAGAGTAGTATAGCTTGATACCACTCTGGTCTAGTACTGTGTTCAATTACCCTGATAGTTGAATCCTTAGGATTTTGAATCAGTTTTTCATTTTGAAAGATCTTTCGATCTTTTATTTGTTAAAGTATTACCATGATACCCTAGGAACCCCTCTACCTTCGCATATACTTTGTGTCAAATCTAAAATTACCAACCCCGTTCGATAATTAAATATTAGGTAAATTAATCAAGACGATATTTTACCCAACAGAAAGCTAAGTGTGTTTGATTGTGGGGAAAAATTCACAGTTAGGCACACTTGAGCCAAAGGACTATTGGGATGGGCAACCTCCTAGGAATTCTTGGTTACTATTGAGTCCTGGAAAATTGCAGGTAACAACAGTGGGGATTCTCCCCAATAAGCGTTCCCAATTAGCTCGTTATTGTTTGGTATGGGGAATCCATCCGGTTTGTCGTCTGACCACCGTAGGTCAAGTAACGGTTAAAGATTATTTTACTGGTTGCGGACCGGTCCATCGTTTAAGTGTATTTTTTTAGTTTTATGTTTATGGATGATATGCAATTTCCTAACTAAGTACAATTGATAAATATAATGAAGAGATTCACAATGTGATGCGCAGGTTATTACCTCTTGTCTTACCTCTGTCACTTCTAAATCATAAACAAAGAACAACTTTTGCTAATGCTAACTAATTCTATCTAACCTATCCCTAGGGAGCAATATTGTAATTAATGATGAGTAATGTATTGTAAAACATGCATTTAGAATATTACAGGTAGCTGTTCATATTTCATAATATATGAATATAAGTAGAAAGATAAACATAGAGATAGCTCATTGTCATTTGAAACATTCATTCAGAAGTTTCATAGAAATAAATAGGAAAACATTCGTAACATGAAATAATTCACAAGTTAGAACGATCTCTCAGTTCATAGAAAATGTTGAAACATAAGTAGTTCACATTCAACCAGTCTATGGCAAGCATTTGAGACTCCACAATACCTTCTCCAGCAGAAAATATAAACTCTTTATTATAAGAGGAAGTAGTTCTTCTTACAATAACATTTCAAAACATAGCATGAAAAAAGGTCCTTTACTCTATCGACTTGATCCCTATTTATACAAATTCAAAACATCTCTTGGTCTCCCCTACCCTTTGCGATTCTTTACAAATCAACTAAAAAAATTACTTTGTATTTTAGTGAACTCGCTATCCTAGGAAAATATTACAAAATGTATTAATAAAACAAACTGCTAAGTGGACCCAGCCACGTCATTAATGATTTTTTTCCAAATATTTGCATTTGTTGCTATAGTCTCGAATCCAGAGGACTCTAGGAATCTGATAGTGATTTCATGTTTATCAACTTGGGATTTTATATTTGCCACACTGGCTAGTATCAACCGAAGTTGATCTTCCAAGAAATGACTGCTCACTGCTGCTTGGGTTATTTTAGTTTTTAGCACCCTCTCATCCAAACCTTTAACCATCTGGATACTTTGTTCATCCTCTAACCATGTTTCCTACAATTGCTTCAAAAATCCTTCATGGTCAGGAAGTTCTTCTAACCTTATCCTAGTAGATATTTGACAACAATTGTAAGTTGTAAGAACTTTTCTACAGAATTATGCACAAACACCTTTATTCTTTCAAACTGCCTTTACCAATTCCTCTGCTACTTTACTCCCGAATTCAATCAGTTCATACTCCAGCTTCACTGTCTCTAAGTCCTTGATGGGTGCATCAGTTGGAGGTTCTTTGGTTGTTTCAAACCAATTCAAACATCCTTGTAGAATTTTCAGGATATCCTGGGTCTTGTTTAAGAAGTAAGAAGTTGTACTCACTATTTCTTCTAGCCTTGTTTATAATTACTGAACTTTTAACATCTCCTCTACTATTTGAAGCTGCATCGGATGAATTTTACTTCTAAGTTTGAGAGCATGCTTCTTTAATGGCTCAATATCTATTTTCTATTCATTTGTTTCTTTTAATGAGGCTTCCAATGAAGCTTTCTGGGTTTCCAAGGCTACTACTTGGGTCTCATAATGCTTAGCTTTCCCCTCAGCAGTAGTCTTCTGCAGCTCTAATTTGGCCGCTTTATTTTCTAGACTTCCTTTTTCCTTACTCAATTCTTCAATTCATAATTTCAAATTGTCTCATTATATTTCCAAGGTCTGATGTATTTGCTAAAATATTTCAAACTCTGACAAGGTGGCCTCATATTTTCTTTTGAACTCTCTCCCTACCTTTTCTTCCTTTCTCAGCACTTATTTCATTTCAGCCATATTTCCTTTGTATTGCTCAATATTTTACATAAGCTTGTCAATGTTATGAGCATTTGCATAAGCATTTTCAATGCCCATAGCAACTAATTCCTTACAATAATCCTCCACATGTTTCATGACTGTTCTCTCCATCACTGTAGTGACTGCTGATTGAGCTCCTACTTTCAACGTTTTCTTTGTCCTCCATACAATGGACTTCATTTTAGGATCAAAATGAATGTCCTCCAAACATGCTACATCATATTGCTTTGAAGGTGTAAAAGGCACAAGTCCCATTTCAGCTTGGGCTCTGCTCCTGTAACTGCTTTGGTATCCTCTTATACTATCTCGACCCTTCTTGCAGGTGAAACTTTAGCAATCTCTATGTCCAAATTTCTCTTAGCGATTTTGAGCTTCTTTCTTCCCTTTTTTGGCATGGTTTCAGCTACAAATAGTACCTTTAAGAGAAACTATCTTAACACCCATACGATCATATCAATCACACATATTCATCATTTAAGTAGAAAAAATGAAATTTCTTTACCCTGTCCATTCCTTCCATCATAAACAACACTATGACAAGCTTAGGGTTACAACTAAAAATAAAACAGACCCTACTGAAACTCCGGGAAACCCTGGATAAAAAAAAACTTTCTGCACTATCTTTAAAGCAAAAAAAAAACCAATTGCTCTCACTCTTTCTTAGTCGCGACGAGGCTTCAAAAGAAACCATAAAATCATGACAAAGATGCCCTAAGGAAAAATGATGCCACCAGTCCCATGGCCGAAATCGAAGGAAACTCCCCCTACGAGATCTAAAAAGAAAACCGCCATCAAGGCCAACGCCCACACATGAGCGGCCGGCTACATCCATACCGACACAAAACTCAGCCGCCTGAGACAAAAATATCTGGTCTAGTGAACTGAGTGAAAATCCCCTTGAATACTCATAATGCCTATGTAATTACTAGGGCAGGGAAAAAAATGCCTGGGAAATATGACCTAACAGTGGACAGGAAATGAAAACCTTTATAAACTAGCCAAACCTAACCACCGACAATGACAGCTACAACCTTACCGAACCAATCACTGGGAAAAAGTGAGGACACCTACCTGTCTTTCAAAGTTGGCTCCATGTAGTTGATGAGTGCAGGCCATGTGAGATCCACTGAAAAAATATGTAGATGACTCAAACGGGAAATGCTCTTCAACCTCACCTATGCCGTAAAACCACAAGGTGAAAGAAACAAGTGAAACAGGCAAATGAAAAGATTCTTGGCCGATAAAAAACCCTAAAACCTCTACATGTGCAAGCCCAAAAGAACCTCTGCTGGCACTAATTACCATGGGACAAACACATAATTCATCATGGTCAATAATTTGCAACAGCGGCTCGAAAACCAACATACTTCAACGATGGCGTGCTGGATGATACCTCCGTAAAAAAAACACAGATCAAGTCGTCGTAGCAGATCAATCCTAAAGACAACCCCGCTATAGTGGCTCATGACTTGCCAAATGAAATGCTTTTTGAATTCCCCTGCTATAGTGGACAGGACATAAACAACCCTCCACCATAGCGAGAACATACAAAAGACAATTTACGAGACAGAAAAGAGCTCACCGTAGCGGCTCGCTACCAAGAGAAAGTCCGCAATAGCGGCCCACGGGAAACAAATAGGAAAATAGTCGAAAACCAACCATCATAGCGGACACAAAGTGAGAAGCTTGCCAACACATCAGAAACATGCATACATCGGCTCATAAGTCAAAATGGTAACCATCGTAGCGGCCCAATCATAGAAAACCTTCTGCTATAGAGGCTAACAAACAATGAACGACTCGCCATAGTGGCTGGACAGTGAAGATGAGCTTGCTGTTGTGGCTTGAAATGGAAAACCTTTCCACTACTGCATATCAAAAATAAACTTTCTCCCTTAGTAAAAACAAAAAATTTCTGCAAGTTCACGATGGACAAGAAAAATCAAAGGTCAATTAAAGCAAAGGCAAATTAAGATTTTCAAAGGGGGCCAAAAAATATAAAAATATTTTTGGGAAATGTTGCAGCAGCAACAGTTACCAAGTGCAAGCCCTAGAAGAGATGATTTATTCCATGTTACTCATTTCTCTAGTCTAAATCTCACTTCTTCACACCTATAAGCATCACCCGATGCAATGAGTGCTAAGTGGGCTATTCAAAACCATGATAAATTGATCAGTTGTTACTATACTCATGGGATATGATTCAAAGTTTAATGACTTACACTACATAGATAATTCCAAAAATAATGATATATCACATATATTTAATGTCAAATCCCTAATAATGAAAACCCAAAACCCCAATTTTACACAAAGACTCAAAATTGTGCAAGCAAATTCCCATTTTATGCATGTTTTCCACTTTCTAGGAGATGATCATGGGTTTCCTTAATGGAAATTTCAGGTTCCTATGTCTTTCATATAACAAATACATGGGTTCTAATGTCTATAAGTTAAGCGGGTGTAGGAAAAAGATATAAAGATTAAAAAAAAATACTAAAAGGGAAAAAAACATTTTTTGGTTTCCTAATAGTAAGAAAAGAGAAATTGCATGGGTAAGATTAAGAGCACACTTTAGGACTTCAAAAAAAAATAGTAGAGAAACCCTACAAAAATAAACTTAAAGAGTTATCCCCAATGGATTTACAAATTACGTTCCAAGGAATAATGCCTAATGATTTGTGGTGGATCATTGAAAGAGAACGAGGAAGATAATAGAGTTATTTCCAAAATCAATAAGCTACTATATGTAACTAACTAAGTAAGAGAGGATAATAGAATACCTTTATTGGTATGGTCGTTACCCCTTATAATCCATTTGTATGTAGTCTAGAATTCTCATTTACTTATCCAAGCTTTTCTCATGGCCTGCACACAATGCAAACAACTAATCTTCATCAAATATTGTTGGTCATAAAATTGTAAATCATAATAAGCAATTGAACTTACTATGGATCAATTTTAATTAACTATCAAGTTAATTCCAACACAAAGCTAACATTGAATGGAAATTATTTAATTATTTGTAATTTGATTTGGGGGTAGGGTGCAGAGTTTAAGAAAATATATATTCATAATTTTATTGATAATAAACAAGAAGTAAAATTACACCTGATAATTGATGTTGCCACCTTGTCACCAGGTTCAAGGTTCCTCTATACTAGTATACTTATCAACTAATATTTCACCTATACTATACTCACTAACTTTACTCCAGTTGAGAAATAAGAAAATGTTTAGGTACAACATCAAATTCAAAATCAGGGGTCTCTAAAAGAGGGGAAATCAATGCAAATAACACAGATGCTTCTATATCTATTCTTCCAAGATGACCTTGCATACATAACTATCTTGATCCTTCTCCGAACAACAAACCCATATTATACCAAGAGGAAGTGGTTGATATAGTTAGGAAAGGAGGTTAGGGTTTCTAACATGTGAAAATCCTATGTCCTACACTAAGGAGTGTGCATTTAATGTGATTTTTAGTTATTTTTCACTTTTTCACAATGTTTCTATGAATTTTATTAAGATAATGCATGACTGGGAACAAAAAAGAGGATAAAATGTTGCGAAAGAAGATGGAAAATGTCAAAAATGCAAATGTATGGCCAAGTGAAGCCCATCTAGTTAGGTATGACCACATAATGCTACAACATTTCCTTTAATATTGATCTACAGATAAGACTATTTCCCCATTAGTTAAAGACAAAACCTAGAATTCATAGTCGATGGTGGGGGTGTTGGAAACAAACCTATGTATCATAATGTGTTACACTTTATCCCATGGGGGGTGTTGGAAACAATTCTATGTACCATAGCAAGTTGCACTTCAACCCATGTGGAAATATTCTACTTATGTGTATAGTAGATATATCCCTTGAAACAACGTCTAAGGATAATTCTCATTTCAATGTGTACTCCATGGAAACTAAATAATATTTAATGTCTCCATTCCCATCTTAAGTGGGAGGATATCTAATTTTTATTATCATCTAGTGAAAATACTTTATCAAAGCACACTTTCAAGTGGAATTTTTACTGTTGAAATCATGTCCTTTATGCATGGCTTCTTCTAAATCATTGTCAAGGGAATGGATACTTTGCCAACTAACAAATCCATCAACAATCAGATTTACATACTATTCCTTCAAACATATTATAAATATAATCTAGTATGATGTATTAGAAAGTAGATTATGTAGGCTCAATCTATTGAGGACCATGGTACGGATCTAAATGTTGTGCTACCTTTATACCATCTATTTCAAAGGACTATTTTTCTTTATTTAGTTCTATGACATCACTATTATTAAATCCACATTCAATCCCTAACAAAGTGTGATAGGGATATCTCACATTGATAATATCATGACTATTAGATTTTTATCATTTAAGCAATATGATATTAGCATCTTATCTGAGAGAATAACATGCACAACAATAATCACAAGATAATATTTTCCTCGAGGAAACCATAAGGGAGAAAACCCCACAACTTCCTCAGAGATAGAATGAGCACCAATAGCAGAAGTAAAACCCAAATATAGAAAAGATGATCTCCAACAGCTATTCTCCCTCTCATTTTTGTGAGCACTTACTCTCTCACTCATACGCCCCAGTTGAGTGAGTGTGTGTGATAAATAGAGAGACTCACTCTCTATTATATTCTTTCATTCACTTAATATTTGACTCTGTTTTGTAGGCTCGAGTAATCCTAACTTAGTTATGTAGGCACGAGTAACCACAACTAGGTTACTAATGACCTAACTTACATTAACTCACTAGGGCCAACTTCTCTAGGAGAGTCTAACAACCCTAGTGCCCCACAATCGTGGGGATTTTAACCCTTTGTTAGAGCTAATTTTACCAGACATGGTTGATCACACATTTATGGCCTTCCATGTCCCTTTGCAGACTCTTTGGACCCCATGGACCAATATTGTACCTTTTATGTTTCCAAGATTATCCCTAAAAACACTTATTATTTGTTGTACATGACTTTTAAGCCCTTTCTCATGTATATACACGGATATTGACCTTAAACCCACGTACATCGGGATGTGTGCATAAGTCCAAATATTTTTAGAGTTTTCCTTGATGTGGATCTGAATCACTTGTCTCTTGGCCTTCCATATTCCTTGAGATCACTCGGATTTGACTCTCCATTACCCCATTGGAGTACTATATAAGGAACCCCTTGGATACATTGAAGAGGAGGGAATTGAAAAGCAAGAGAACTATAGTCCATTGTTGTCGCAACTTGCTTGTACTTGAGTCTGCATCCCTTTGTCCCTTGGATCACTTTGTGTTCTTCCCAATATTTCCTTTGCTTGTGAGCTTGCTATTGAGAGAGGGAGGATTGAGGTGGTGGAGGCCCATGTGGAGGATTCGGTTTCTCCGGTTCGCAGACGTGATGACAGAGGTTGTCACTTATGTAATTTCTAATTTTATTAATAGAAATATATTTTCCTATCTAATAATGTGCATTTAAATGAATATTGAATCCATGGATGTGTTTAATTGGTTATACATTATTGATTATATATTCTAGAGTAGGCCTAACACTATATTATATAGCATGCTTTCCTTGTTAACTGATGTTGAGAGTGAATTAATAAAGCAAGAGAGATTGGAAAAAGCTCAATCGGGATGTACTTCAACCGTCTGGAATAAGGTAAGATTCGAGATCCTTTAGTGTTAGATGTTTTATTTCTCCTACATATTGGGAAAGGATTGATTTCTGTGGTTTTTCTATCTGTTGTGGTACACCCCAAGCCATAGGAAGTTTTCTCCATAGCACCCTTGATCAATAAGGAGGGTTACCCTCTATGACTTTACATGAATTGTTTACATTATTGATTCTACCGATAGGAACATCATGGTACAATACATAGGATATACAAGTGAATACATTCCGAAGTTACAAATACATCAACACTCCCTCTTAACTAGGAAAGTATTCTCTTGACACAATACATTAGCACAAGTCTTCTTCTCTAGATCATCATAAAAAATGGATCATCACTGGATGATCATTGAAACTAGATCATCACTGGATCATTATAAAAGGTGGATCATCATAGAAATTGGATCATCATTGGATCAGCATCAAAGTTGGATATTTACTAGATCATCATCGAAACTAGATCATCATCAAAGCTAGATCATCACTGGATCAACATCAAAGCTGTATCATCACTGGATCATCATCATCACTGCTCCATTATCTCGATAAAATGGTGCTATCTCTCAATTCTACTCATCACAAGAAGTTCTACAGAGCCATATCTTTTTCATGCTGGTTGTAGGCCTAGCCTCCACATAGGTCTTCATATTCTTCAACACTTATATCTGACCATGGGAGGAACACATCCCGCAACCATGTCAGAAAGGCCCACCTAGCACTTACATCTGACCATGGGAGGAACACATCCACCACCATGTCATAAGGCATGCCCAACACTCACATCTGACCATGGGAGGAACACATCCTGCAACCATGTCAGAAAGTCGCAGCACTCACCTCCGATCATGGGAGGAACACATCCCACAACCATATCGGAAAGGACCATCACTTATATCCAACCATGGGAGGAACACATCCTACAACCATGTTGGAAAGGCTCAACACTTCTATCTGACCATGGGAGGAACCCATCCCGCAACCATGTCAGAATGGCCCAGCAATTATATCCAATCATGGGAGGAACACATCCCACAACCATATCAGAAAGGCTCAACACTTATATCCAACCATGGGAGGAACACATATCGCAACCATGTTGGATAGGCTCAGCAACTATATTTGACCATGGGAGGAACACATCCTACAACCATGTCAGAAGGGCTCTACAATTACATCAGATCATGTGGGAACATAGCCCGCAATCATACAGAATGGATCCGCACTTACATCTGATCATGTGGGAACACATATCACAATCATATCAAAATGGTTCTGCACTTACATTTGATCATGTGGGAACACATCCCAAAATCATATCAGAATAGATATGCACTTACATCTGATGATGGAAGGAACAAATCCTATCACCAGGTCAGAAGGGCTCACAGACTCATCACTTCCCCTTGGAAGGAACCTCAATCTAGAGAACACCAAGCTTCTCCCTGAAGTACTCAAACTTCACTCTAGCTATCTGCTCGTCTATTGCAACATACTGGAGCTTCACTGCTCCTCTCTTCACCATATACCTGATATAGTGATATTTGATCTCTATATGCTTTGACTTGTCGTAGAACACCAAGTTCTTAGACAACTTCACACAACTAGGTTGTCGCAATATATACAAGTAACATCCAACTAGAGATCAAATAAATCAGATAGTAGCTTCCTAAGCCAAACTGTCTCACAACTAGTCGAACAAGCTGCAACATACTCTGCTTCAGCTATACACACAGTGCCACACAGGATTGCTTCCTGATAAACCAAGAGATCACACCTAATCCCATACTGAAGCAACACCTCGAAGTGCTCTTCCTATTGATGGCACTTCCTACCCAATCTGAATCCACATAACCTTCCAGGTTAATCTTTTGATTCACCTCATACTTGAGCCCATAATCAACCATACCCTTTAGGTACCTCAGAATATGCTTTGCAGCAATTAGGTGAACATGTATCGGATCTGTCAGGAATTGGCTCAATGTGTTCATATCAAAGCAAATATCTGGTCTCATATACATCAGGTACATCAAGGAAAAAATCATCTGATGATACATCGCAGCATCAACTGAATTCGATGAAGCATCACTCAATAGCTTTAGGTTTGATTCCATAGGTTTGGTCATGGCCTTGCAGTCCATCACCCCAAACCACTTTAGGATCTCTATTGCATACTTCCCTTGTCCCAGGGAGATTCCATCTGCATTCTTCCACACCTCCATTCCTATAAAGTAGTGCATCATATCCAAGTCCTTCATCTCAAAATCAACAACAAGTCTCCTTCTTGCATCTCTAATGAGTCCCTCTTTTCTTGTCAAGAATCACTGGTATTCCATCTTCAAAATTGAAGTAAAGGTTGGAATCCACTTTACTCTTAGTAAATCCTAGAGCCATCAGTAAACTGTCCATCCTATCATACCATGTCGAACCTCAAGATCTTCTGCAATACTCCCTTTGAAGCGAAGCATCATTCTCCCTCTGCCTTTCGTACTTTATGTATTTTGTACCGGAGTGACAAGTAGCTTCCTCTTCTACTAATATTTTATGTATCCATCTAGGGTCACTAGATACCAAGATCCTCTATCTTGAGCCTTTTCAAAATTTATTCTCGCACCCATCTGTAAGCTTGTCATCCTCTATAGGTTTTCATCTTCAAACTTGTTGAAAAGGTTAAGATCTTCATCACTCTAGATGATATTCAAGATCCTCATCTATGTGTTATCCCATGGGTGTCATCTGAGCTCGTACAAGGCCTTCTTTCATTTGCACACATGATTTTTCCTGTCATGTGTCTTAACTTCTAGTGGCTGCAAATGTCTTTCCATAGTCTATGCCTTCTTTCCATGAGAAGCCTCGTGCTATGAATATTTCCTTGTATCCCATGATGTTGTCATCTACTGCATGCTTGATCTTATATATCCATATGGAGGACATTACGGACTTCCCTTCAGGTATCGATACTGCATCCTAGACATCATTCTTTTTGAACTGGTATTCTCCTTCCCTTTCTTCTTGGCTACTTCTTCATAGTTGGAAGGATCTACATCAATGATGTCACTCAACAATGTCACATAACTAGAGTGTCTCTGAGGCCTCTTTCTTTATTTGAAAGTATCGTCATATTATTCTTCATCTTGGATTATTTCTTGAACTGTCATCACTTGTTCTTTGGAACAAGTCTCATCCTTCTTTTCTTGTAGGTGATTGTACGGGATATTTCCTACAAGTCAAATGCATTAGTTGTATGGTTAGAAACATTTCACAAGGCATATTCATAATGGAAAATTATTATGCATAAAGATATGATCATGCAACTATTTTAGCCAATACAACATTGATCCATATCTCATGGAAACTTTCTAGATGCCTTCCATATCTACCATGACATCATTGAGATTGTGCACTAATCCAATATGTCAGCAAAGAGGTTTCATTCTAGATAAGTAGAAATGGAGAGTTGTATAGAACCATGAGCTACTTACCCATCAAATGCATATTTATTAGTATACTATCATTAATGCAAACATTCTATCATGCATAATACATCAAATGAATATAAACAAATGCATAACAAAACAAATATCATGAAATGACAATTGAATACTTATCTTTGTTCGTTTCGTAGGTAGAGTCCTTCTTTCAGCTTCATCATCTTCTTCATTCATAATAGCATCATTTCTTATCCAAACGCTAAGATGGATAAAAGTTTCTTCAAGAATTGAGTCCTTCATATTCCTCATCGCTTGAGGGATCTTCTTTTAATCGTGAGTACTTGATCTTCAGTTGCTCCCATCTTCTCTTCTCTTATTATGGGTTGAGCTTCATCTTGTGTGTGCTCTTCCTAGAGTCTATTGAAATTAATCACTTCCTTCTGGTACACATTCCTCAAATGAATGAATCCCATGATCCTAGGAGGCCATTCAAGGTGGTTATCACAACTTCTTCATTCTCCACTTCTTCTTCTACTAATTCAAGTTGTTCTTTGATTTGGGAGAACATTGTAAAGTATGACTGTATGGTCTCTGCATTCTGGATCTTCACATTCTTCAACTAGTTTCTCAAAGTCATCTTCTGACTTATGTTATTCCCTTCAAATACCTTGATCAAGGAATCAAACATCTCTTTAGGTGTCTTTAGGGAAGACACTTGTGGTATAAAGTGATCCTTGATTGAATCAGCAATGATCTTCTTGGCCTTGACCAAGTTCTTCTTGTGTAAGGCTTTAGCCTCATCTCCCTCTAGAATTGGAACCTCTCCATTTACGTAGGTGTCCAATTCATTTCCTTCAAGAACCAGTGAGATCCTATACTTCCATGATTGGAAGTTGTTAGCTTCACCAAGATTGTCATCAATCTGGTGTGCTTACTGATTTTGAAATGAGACCCTCAACTGTAAATAGCAAAATATTAGATCTTACCGATTTGAGGGGTCTATCCTGGTTCCGGAGCTGGCTAATCTAGGGTTTGTTAGAGAAACCCTAATTTTCAAAACCTAGAATCTAAAAATTCTGATTGGATAGAAATATAGGCATATTCAAGGCGAGCTGTCCAATGTACTCCTTTTCTGAAAACAGTGGAGGGAAGCTCCTAGAACAAGAAGCCCTAGTTTTCCAATTTCTTCTACAGAAATTCTTGATACTATTTCTGCAATATCTATGAACTTACTACTCCTATGTGTTTGAAATTACATACTGAGGTAACCTCGTGTGTCCTATCTCCAAAACCACATTTTTTACCATAATTTGTTTCACCAATTGGGACTTATGAGAGTTTTCCCAAGGTGACTTATTTTAGGACTGTTCAGCATAGCGAACTTGTATGGACTTCCAAATGTCTCTGTTTTATCATCAGGGTTTGAAACATTTACCATAGAAATTAAAGTCCGTGCCCTATCTAGAACGTCTCATGAAATTTAATTTGGACCTTTGTATCCCAAGATATAGAAATTATCCCTAGGTGTCCTGTTTAGGGATGAATCCTGGAAGAGGATGGAACCCTAATTTGGAGGAAACATATCTCCAAGAATATAGTGAATCTAATGTTTACATTTTTACATAAGGTACATCAGTATTTTATCTTCGACCTGTGAAAATTTCATCCCCTGAGATTTCTTCAATCCCAAGATATAGCGAATGTACCAAAACTACCCATTTTAGTATTTTAGGTTTTTTCAGGCTCGAGGTCAAACTAGGGTTTGAATTTCCCACAGTTTACCCAACCAATAATCTCTACCTTAGTCTCTAAACTTTGAATTTGATGATGAGAGAAATCCTATGCTGTGCTCACTCAAAAATTCCTCTTCTGTGAAAAGCCCTAATTTCCCGTAGCAAAAACTTAAAAATGCCCGGTATCAAATTCTGCTTTGATAGAAACATGCGCCCTTCAATGGAGAGTTATCCTAGCATCCTTTTTCTGATGGATTGTGGAGAGAGACCCAAAAATTAAAAAGCCCTAGCTTCTACAGCAACACAGTGTCTTCTTCTTAGGTTAGCTCTGGTACCATGTTAGATTTTTATCATTTAAGCAATATGATCTTATGATCTTATCTGAGAGAATAACATGCACAACAATAATCACAAGAGACAAGAGACATTAATATGTTCTCTCTCTCACTTATGTGAGAACTTCCTCTCTCACTCATATGCCCCAGTTGAGTGAGTGTGTGCGATAAATATAAATACTCACTCTCTATTTATATTCTTTCATACACTTATTATTTGACTCTGTTATGTAGACTCGAGTAATCCTAACTCAGTTATGTAGGCTTGAGTAACCACAACTAGTGTACTAATGAGCCGACTTACATTAACTCACCAAGGCCGACTTCTCTAGGAGAATCTAACAACCCTAGTGCCCCACAATTGCAAGGAATTTAACCCTTGATCAATAATGAGGGTTACACTCTATGACTTTACATGACTTGTTTACATTATTGATTATCCCGATAGGAACATTGGGGTACAATACATAGGATATACAAGTGAATACATTTCAAAGTTACAAATACATCAACAACGACTTCAAATTTTTTCATTGGCTTAACCCTTGCAAGGTATACCTATACATTTTATCTACCAAGTCGAAAATTTGGGTATGTATTATCCAATCCCTATTGTATTGGAGTGTAAACTAGGTTTGGTTTTCTTATCAAATATTAGAACTTATTATGTAAAAGAAAAAATTAGATATTACATCAATCATCACATACTTAATTTCATAGCCATATACTTGTGCATCTAATATGAACTATTTCTCTCTATTTTGATTTTTTTCTTAACCCTATTCATGTAGGTTATTAATAATCAGAGAATACTTTCAATCCTCACTTCCAACCAACCATTTGACAAAATTTTGTAACTATATCATCAAGTGTTCTTTTTCTAGTATTTGAGAAAATTGTTGGAACCATTACTGCATAGTTCCAATTGTGCTACCTAAGTCTCCAACTAGTGAAATCCTTCTACAACCATGTCCTATTTATATGAACTTCAGTATATGACACAAAGGCATATGCACAAATTATAGAGTATGTGATGCATGTACATTTGTATATCTTACCACAAGAAGGATTTATATTACATTGAATGAAATTTAATTTCACATGGGATATATTTTTTGGATACCCACTAATGTTAGGTTATTGGTATGAACCTGATCCAACCAGTAGTTGGCATGTTGTCAAACTTCCACAAAGTCTAGAACTTCGACTACTTCGACTGATTTGACAGGTTCAACATTGAATTCGAAAAGTACAAACCTTGACACAATCGATCTCAACAAACCTCGATAGGTTTCACTCTTGACATACAACATCTTGACATTCCTTGTTGGAACTTGTCGAACATCGACGGATTGAATCTCTGTCTTCCAACCGTCTGCAACAGTTGAAATTCCAAACCGTTATAACTTCTTGTAACTAAACGTAACGGGTAGTCACCCAATTGTCTTAGCATTCTATATAAATATGTATACTATTATAACAATCAACCAACCTTCATAGAGAGGAATTAATAATAGAAATTGGTTCTAATTCTAGCATATTGTATGTGCACATACTTTCTATCGATATAGTATATTTCCTTCTTTCCTTGTTCTTTTTCTAATATTTCTCCATAACAGTGCCCGACTCATTCAGTCGACTGTTGTCCCCAGAGTGCACCTGGGAATGACCTAGATCATTGGTATCAGATCTTGATTTTGTCTAGATATTAAGTTATATCAGCACTTTTGTCAAAGTTATTTAACTTATGCATGTTCAAATACGCTCACAAACTCATCAAAACAAGCACACACTTCCTTCAACTTCAGAAAAGATTGCCAAAGAAGAAGACAATATACATGAAACTGACGAGACAGAGAAACTCATAAAAAAAGCATTGGCTCACCAACAAACCAAAATGTTTTCCCTGTTAAGCAATATTCTCATGCAATTCGCTTCGCATTCCGGGGAATCCTCGATAGGACCTCACTTTGATGAAATCAACCCCTTCAAAGTGCAAATAAATATAGACATACCAAAATCTTGAAGGAAATATTGTCGCAGAATCCATCAACAATTGGCAACAACAACTAGAATCATACTACTCTTTGAATCAACTCTCTGAAGTGAAAAATATCACCATTGCATCCTTAAAGATGTTGACCTGTGTACACTGCTAGTGGGAAAATTTATCGAAAAAATGGAAAAAGAAGGTGAGCCCATAGACACATGGATAAAATTTGTTGAGTATGTTTGAAAGTATTTCTACCTGCCTAAGTATATTGAACAACAATATAAGAAGTGGCAGCAGCTAAGGTAATGGAAATACCATTTTGTAAAGAGTTCTACCGATGATTTTTATAGACTCATGGCTAGAATTGGTGTCCAAGAAGAAGAAAAATTATGTGTCTTAAAGTACGTCCGTGGGTTATCCCTATGCATTTAGCAAGAGATGGAGTTTCTGACTGTTAGTATGCTTGAGGATGCATTTCATTACACCAGCAATATTGAAGCTAAGCAAAAAGGAAAATCATGTTTCACAAATAAGCCAACAGGTCGAATATATGACAAGAAGTCATCGGTCGACTCTAACAAGTCAAAGAACCCTTCTCATTCGACTCTACAAAATCTTGATAATCAAAAGAAGAACTTTCATAAATATGGGAGGGAATGCAACAAACAATATCCTATCGGGAAATAGTGCGATTATCACAATTTATCATGGCATGATACTATAGAATGAAAATCTCGTAAGACATTTTTGGAAAAAAAATTGACCTGCAACTTGTTTGAAATAACCCTAGTAGAATCTAATCTATATGCAACAACCCTCTTGGATTTGACCTCGACTACTCCAACATCCTTGACTTTTGTCGAAAAGGAGGGATGAGAGAGCCTATTCCATACACAGATATGGGTTCAAAAAAATCCATTACATCGGATTGTGGATAATGGTAACCACAAGAACTTCGTTTCTATAGATCTTATGAATAAATTAGGTCTTGTCACCAATCCACATCCTCAGCCTTGCAATATCGATTGGATGAAGGATGGATAGGAACTAAGAACCACACACCAATGCAAACTCACCTACTTCATTAAGCATTTTGAATATGAATTACTTTGTGACATGGCACTGCTTTCCATATCCGACACCTTGTTTGGGAAACCTTACTTATGGGATCATCACAGTACATATTAGTCATGACCTCAAAAGGTGATTTTCAAAATTAGGAATCAATGGTACGACATACCAGAGTGACAATCCACATCAACAGTTCCCACGATAACTGCCAAGGAAACAAAGAAGCTTATTAATCATGCTCAAAAGTTTGCATTAATTATGATAAATCCTCAACATTCTAGGAAGACTGCAGCAACAAGTCAACTCATTGAACAATGCATCTCTTGACAACAACAACATACCGACAAAAATTTTGAGGAATACCAGAACACATTTCAAGAGCTGAATAGAGTACCTCTGCATTGCCAAGTAAAACACTCCATTGAACTTGTTCTTGGTTATTCATTATCTAACGCATATGTTTGCAGAATATCCATTATTGAGAATGAAGAGATTTGCAGAAAAATACAATATTTGATTGGCAAGGGTCATAGCCTCCCCAACTCTTCTCCTTGTGTAATTCCATTTGTTGTAGTTCCAAAGAAAGACAGGAATTCGACATGTACATCAACTATTGTTCTCTGAACAAGATTTTTGTAAAGAACAAATACCCTCTTCCATGGAAATATGAACTCGTTGAAAGTCTAAAAGGTGATAAGTTCTTTACAAAACTCGACCTTAATTCAGGATATCATCAAATTCTGATCGAGTCCACCGATGTATGGAAAACGACTTTTAATACCAAGAAAGGATTATTTGAATGGTTAGTCATGCCTGTCGTCTTAACCAATGCACCTGCAAACTTTATGAGATATATGGATGACATTTGATGACCTTTCATCAGTAAGTGTGTCATTGTCTATCTCGATGATGTTTTGATTTTAATTCTATCATGGGAAGAACATGTCAGACAACTTAGACAAGTATTCGACGCTTTCCAGCAACATTGACTATATCTGAACATGGAAAAATTCTCATTTGCGATGACCAACATCAAACATTTGGGGTATGTAATTGACTTTGCAGGCATTCATGTTGAACCAAAAAAAGTACAGATCCTCAAATATTGGCCCATTCCTCAAAACATTCATGAACTAAGAATTTTTCTTGGTTTGGTGAATTTCTATCGATGGTTCATACTTGGATTTAGTCACATTGTATGGCCTTTGAATCAGTTGACTAAGGGAAATTGGAAAATTGTCTTCAAATGGACATCAACACAACAATGAGATTTTGAACAACTCAAAAATGAGATTTGTACTATGCCTTTTGAGATTGTTATGGACAAATCGGACTATGCTCTCGGCACAATGATCACTCAGTTAGGTCACCCAGTTGTGTTTCGTTTTGATACATTCAACAACACTGTTATAAGGTACTCAATGTATGAAAAAGAACTGTACACCATTGTGCAAGCTCTTAAGCAATGGAGACACTACATTCTTGGCAAGGAAATGACCCTCCTCACTGACCATAAGCCTTTGCAGTTCACTCTGTCCCAATCAAAACTACAGACAACTCGACAACTCAAGTGTACTATTTACCTACAACAATTTCAGTTGGTAATTAAGTATCAAAAAGGAAAATCCTATTCCGCATATTATTGTCTCATCCGACCACCCATTACTCTACTTTATACAGTGATGAGTATGCACGGTTATGACACCACTACTTGGCCACAATTGCATTCGGTAGACTATGAATTCTCCATAATTTATCGACTGCTTAAGACTGAAACGATTTCTACTACTGACTATTTCCTGAATGACACCTTGTTATACAAGCTTGGATAACTTTGTGTACCGATCGACAAGCACCGACAGAATCTCATTTGTGATGCACACTACAGCAAGACTACAGGACATTTTGGAGTCACAAAAACACGTTTTATCCTCAAAAATGATTTTGACTGGGCTTCACTTAAATATGATGTCAATAATTACATTCAATCGTGCAAAGTTTGTGCCATTACTAAACATCCTAATCAACGACAAGGACTGTATACACCCCTTCCAATTCCTAGTCAACCATGGGAATATATTTCTATGGACTACTTGATAGGATATCCTACTAGCAAACATCAACATGACGCAATCTAATTAGTAGTCGATAGATTTTCCAATATGATTATCCTTATACCATGCAAGAAGAATATGGAAGCACACCATACTGCTCAGCTCTTCTTTGAACATTTGTGGAAACATTATGGCCTCCTGAGGACCATTATTTTCGACAGAGATCCTATATTTGTTAGCACCTTTTGGAAAAATCTCTAGAAACAACTCGACACAAAAATTTCTTTTTCGACATCCTTCCATCAACAGACAGATAGATGAAATTTGTAAATCACTTGTTAGTACAATTGCTTTGCATGTACAACCACAAGCATCGTCGAACATGGGATTAAAACCTTCCATACATATAACACAACTACAATCGTGCTCAACATAGTTCTACAAGAAAGATTCCATTTGACATATGTTATGGATTTCAACGCTTAGTGCCTATCAACTTGATTAGCTCCTTCACACAGTCGAATGAAACTAGATTCAAAGGACAGGAAGTTGAGAAGTCATTGAATTTCATATATCAAATATACAACATCTAGAAGCAAACATAAGAAATGTTGCAATGAGCTAATGCAAAATATAAGGCCCGACATGAAAATAATCATATTCCTCATTCATTCCAAATTTGGGATCAGGTCTGTTTACATCTAAAGAAGGAGCACTTCACTAGTCCACACATAAAGATGAAACCTTTACGATATGGTCCATACAGTATCCTTAAAAATATTGGTGAAAATTCTTTTTAGCTCGACATTCCTGCGTGCCTTGGCCTAGATCCAGTATTCAATGTAGATCTACTTCAACCATACCATGCACCATTTTTTAAATAAAATGACTTGCATACAGTAGAACCCAAATACATCCATCTATATTTTCATGAGCCTCTTCTTTGCAACACCATTAAGGGGGGACGCATAATCCATACAGGGATGAACTCCATTCCCTTGTTTCAAGTGGCTAAATCTGGACAACTCCCCGCATAAAGAAAATGGTACTCTTCTACTGAAGTATCCAACAAGTTTCCTCACCTAAATGAATACACAATGTATACCATTGTTTCTTAAGGAAGGAGGAATGATCCAACTAGCATTTGGCATATTGTCGAACTTCTTCAATGTCTAGCACTTCGACTACTTCGACTACTTCGACAAGTTCAACATAGACTTCAACAAGTCCGAACCTCAACACAACCGACCTCAACAAACCTTGACATGTTTCATGCTTTACATACAACATCTTGACATGCCTTTTTGGCACCTGTTGAACATCAGTAGATTGACTCTTTGTATTCCAGTCATCAGCAACGGTTCAACTTATGATCTGTTATATTTTCTTGTAACTCAACATAATGGGTAGTCACCCAAGCATCTTAGCATTCTATATAAACATGTAAATTATTGTAACAAACAACCAACCTTCATATAGAGGAAGTAATAATAGAAATTGGTTCAAATTCTTGCATATTGTCTATGTGCATACTTTCTGTCGATATAGTATATTTCTTGCTTTCCTTGTTCTTTTTCTAAGCTTCCTCCATAATGTGCTAGATTTTTATCATTCAAGCTAGCATTATCTTAAGATCTTTAACTGAGAGAAAAACAAGCACAATAATCAAACATAAGAGACAATGAACAAAAATTTTTTCCTTGGGGAAACCATAAAGGAGAAAACCTCGCAACTTCCTCAGAGATAGAATCAACACCAAAAGAAAAACCCCAAAAATAGTAAGATGATCTCACGACAACAGTAGTCTCTCTCTCTCTTGTCCTAGCAACTTCTTCTCTCTCAGTTATGCGCTACAACTGAGTGTGAGTGAATGTGTGATAAATAGAGAGGCTCAATCTCTATTTATACTAATTCTTGACTTGAAAATAACTCACTAGGGCTGACTTCTATAGGATATTCTAATAACCCTAGGGCCCCACAACTGCGGGGACTTTAACCCTTGATCAACAGGAGGGTTACCCACAATGAATTTACATGATTTATTTACATTATTGAATCTCCCTATAGGAACATTGGTGCATGACATGACTCAACCACTTCCCGGAATAAACATCAGGGTACAATACATAAAATATACAAGTGAATGCATTCTAAAGTTACAATTACATTAACACTCCCTCTTAACTAGGAAGGTATTCTCTTGACACAAATTATCAACACAAGTCTTCTTCTTGTATCATCTGGATCATCATCGAGTTCTCATCATCTTCATATTCAAGTCATCTTCATCTGGATATGGATCATCATCACTGGATCTATATCATCACTTGATCTGGATCATCACTCGATCTGGATCGTCACTGCTGGATCATTGCTAATCATCATCATGGGTGCTATCTCTTGATTCTTCTCATCATAGGAAGTTCTATAGAGCCAACCCTTTTTCATGTTGGTTGTAGGCCTAGCCTCCAAGTAGGTCTTCATCTTCTTCAGCACTTATATCTGACCGAGACAGAAAGGCCGACCCAGCACTTGCATCTGACCATGGTCGAAAACTCATCACAAACCGTGTCAGAAGGCTCAGCACTTATATATGACCATCATAGGAAACTCATCACACATCATGTCAAAAAGACTCTGGACTTACATCTGACCATGATAGGAAACTCATCACGCATCATGTCAGAATTGCTCTGCACTTATATTTGACCATGATAGGAAACTCATCACGCATCATGTCAGAATGGCTCTCAATCCTAGACTAAAATTCTTGGTAACTGACCATGTGCCTCCATTCTCCCAGAGAATAGCATCTCAACACTTAAGCTGAGCTTCAGTCCTAGACTAAAATTCTTGGTAACTAACCATGTGCCTCCATTCTCCCAGAGAATGGCATCTCAGCACTTAAGCTGAGCTTCAGCCCCAGACTAAAATTCTTGGTAACTGACCATGTGCCTTCATTCTCCCAGAGAATGGCATCTTAGCACTTAAGCTGAGCTTTAGTCCCAGATTGAAATTCCTGGTAACTCAACAGGTGACTCCATTCTCCTAGAGAATGGCATCTCAGCACTTTAGCTAAGCTTCAGTCCTAGACTGAAATTCCTGGTAACTGACTAGGTGCCTCCATTCAAATAATGGCATTTAGCACTTCTATCTGCTCATGTGAGAACACATCTCACAGTCACCTCAGAATGGCTCAGCACTCACATATGACCATGGAAGGAACCAATCCTCTCACCATGATAGAATGCCTCAACCCTTACATTTGACCATGGAAGGAACCAATCCTCTCACCATGTCAGAATGGCTCACAGACTCATCACTTCCCCTTGGAGGGAACCTCAATCTAGAGAACACCAAGCTTCTCCCTGAAGTATTCAAACTTCACTCTAGCCAATGGGTTAGTCAACACATCAGCTATCTATTCATCCATCGCAACATACAGAATCTTCACTTCTCCTCTTTGCACCATATCCCTGATATAGTGATATTTGATCTCGATATGCTTCGACTTGTCATGGAACACCAGGTTCTCAGACAACTTCACACAACTCTCTTTGTCGCAATATATACAAGTAGCATCCAACTGGAGATCAAATAAATCAGACAGTAGCTTCCTCAGCCATACTACCTCACAACTACCTGAACAAGCTATGACATAATCTACTTTAGCTGTACTCAGTGCCACACAAGACTATTTCCTGCTAAACCAAGAGATCACACCTAATCCCATACTGAAGTAGCACCCTGAATTTCTCTTCCTATTTGTGGAACTTCCTACCCAATCTGAATCAACATAACCTTCCAAGTCAATCTTCTATTTCTTCTCATACTTGAGCCCATAATCAACTGTACCCCTCAGGTACCTCAAAATATGCTTTGCAACAATCAAGTGAACATGTTTCGGATCCATTAGGAACTGACTCAAGGTGTTTACAGAAAAGCAAATATCTGGTCTCATATTCATTAGGTACATCAAGGACCCAATCATATGACAATACATCATAACATCAAGTGCTTCTGATGAAGCATCACTTAATAGATTTAGGTTCAATGCCATAGGTGTGGTCACATCCTTGTAATCCATCATCCCGAATCTCTTCAGGATCTCTACTGCATACTTCCCTTGTCCCAGGAAAATTCCATCTGCATTCTGCCACACCTCCATGCCTAGAATATAGTGGATCATGCCCAATTCCTTCATTTCAAACTCGACAACAAGCTTCCTCTTCGTATCATTAATCAACCCATCCATACTTGTTACAAATAGATCATCTACATACAGTAGGAGTATCACTGGGTTACCATATTCAACCTTGTAGTAAAGGTTGGAATCTTCTCTACTCTTAGTATAGCCTAAAGTGGATAGAAAGCTATCAATTCTTTCGTACCATGTCCTGGGTGCTTGTTTTAAACTGTGCGAGGCTTTCTTCAATCTACACATATGAGACTCCCTGTCATGCATCTCAAAACTGAGTGGCTGCTCCACATACACTTCCTCTTCCACTACACCATTCAAGAAAGCAGTCTTGACATCCATCTGGTGTATCTTCCATTTCATCACTGCAACCAGAGAAACTATTGATCTGATGGAAGTGTATCTGGGTATAGGTGCAAAAGTTTCTTCATAATGTATTCCTTCTTTCTGCGAGAAGCCACAAGCCACAAATCTTGCTTTATATTTCTATATGCTACCATCTGCAACATGCTTGATCTTGTATATCCATTTGGAAGTTACAACAGACTTCCCTTTTAGTCTTGGGACAATGTCCCAGACATCATTCTTCATGATCGATTGATACTCTTCGATCATAGTATCCTTCCATTCTTTCCTTTCTGTCACTTCTTCATATTTGGAAGGTTCTTTATCGATGAAATCACATAATAAGGCTACATAACTGGAGCAGGACCTGGTTCTTTTCCTTTCTCTGTGATTTTCTTCTAGAGCCCCATATCTTTCTGCACCCTAGATAGCTTCTCGTACCCAAGCATATTTCCTCTTGTGAGGATTCTTCTCCTGAGGTGGATCTACAGGTTCTTGAGCTTCTTCTTGAATTTCTTCATTCATGGTTGTGTCATGAATTCTGGGTATTTTTGTTTCTTCAGGTTATTTAGTAGGTCTCTTTCTAGATTTGTTGTAAGCTGAGTCTTCGTCAAATGTTACATCCCTGCTGATGTCGATCTTCTTGAATCCTGGGAATTGTATTATGTAAGCCTTCGAGCTTTCAGAGTATCCCATAAATGTACCCTTCCTTCCTGAAGGATCTAACTTTGTCCTCTTTTCTTTCGGAATGTGTATGTACACTGGATAGCCGAATATTATGAGATGGATGAATTCTGGTTTCTTTCTGGAAAATAATTCTTCAGGTGTCTTGTTCTCGAGTACTATGTGTGAAGAATGGTTATTTACATACATCGCTATTATGGAAGCTTTTTCCCATAGATGCATCGGAAGATCTTGATCATGAAGGATGGCCTTTGAAACTTCCATGATCATTCTATTCTTCCTTTCTGCAACCCCATTCTGTTGTGGATTATATGGAGTGGTTAACTCCCTCTTAATCCCTGAATCTTTGCATAACTCTTTGAATTCATTTGATGTGAATTCTCCACCATTATCTGATCGAAAATTCTTGATCTTCTTTTCTATGTGGTTCTCTATCAAGGCTTTGAATTCCTTGAACTTTCTAAATACTTCATCTTTGTTCTTCATAAAGTATATCCATGTATTTCTAGAAAAATCATCAATAAAAGAAACATAGTATACATACCCGCTTAATGAACTGGATGCAATCGGACTGCATACATCGTAGTGGATGATTTCCAATATTCCTTTTGCCTTACTCTCTCTACTTGGAAATGTCCTCTTTGTATTCTTTCCTTTCGCACATCCTTTGCATACACCTTCATGTTTTGTATGCATTTCTGGAAGTCCTTTAACAACTTTTCTCGCAAGTGGTAGTGCACATGTGCAAGCCTTCTATGCAAATGCTCATTTGGTTCTACCGAGTCATGAACCAAAGCTTGTTCTAGTTGGCCCTTCATCTTGTATAGACATCCTTCTTGTTCCCCAATCACTATTGCATCATCAATAGTCTTTCCCTTTGGCCACATAAGAACTTGGCCATCTACAAAAGCAACCCTCATTCCTTTTACCTCCAACACAGATATGGAGAAGAGGTTCCTCTTTATTCCTGTCACAAACAATGCATCTTTCATCTTCATAGACTTTCCAGAGTCTAGATTATAGGAGGATTCACCACTACCTTTTATTGGATACTGGTGGTCATCTCCAAGCTTCACTTTGTGGGTTGATTCATGTTCTGATAGTTTCGCAAAGGATTCTTGGAATCCTGTCATATGTTTGGAAGCCCCACTATATATAATCCAATCATTGCTTCCATGTGTGATATTTCCCGTGAGAGCGAAAATCCAAACATATTCTTCATCACTTGAAGAATCATCACTTTCTTGTATGATTGTCTTTGTGGAAGGTTCATCATCCTTTGCATCATGAGCATGATGTATTCTCTTGTTTCCCTTCTTCTTGTGAGAGACATTTTGTTCTTAGGACATTCTCTAGCATAGTGTCCTTTTTCATCACATATGAAGGATCTGAATCTGGTTTGATTATTGTTAAATTTACTAGGATGAGAATTCTTACCTTTGTGATAGTCTGTCCTGCTTTTCTTGGATTGTACTGTGAGAGATTGATCTTAACTTCCCATCTTTTCTTCTCGAGCTACTATTTGAGCTTCTTCTTGTGAGCATTCTTCCCACAGTCTACTAAAGTTGACTAGCTTATTTTTGTCACAGATCCCTTGAATGAAAGAGTCTCATGTCATAGGGAGACCCTTCAAGGTGGTCATTACAATATCTACATTCTCTACTTCTTCATCCACTTCTTCAAGTTGTTCTTTGATCTGGGATACCCTTGTGAAGTATGACTATATGGTCTCTGCATTCTGGATCTTCACATTCTTCAGCTGGTTCCTGAAAGTCATCTTTCAGTTTATGTTCTTTCCTTCAAATACTTTGGTCAGGGCATCAAACACAGCTTTAGGTGTCTTTAGGGAGGACACCTATGGTATGAGGTGATCCTTGATTGAATTAGAAATAATCCTCTTATCCAGGACCAATTTCTTTTTGTGTAAGGCCTTAGCCTCATCTCCCTTTGGAACTGGAACCTCTTCATTGATGTAAGAGTCCAACTCATTTTCTTCCAGGACCAGGGAGATCCCATACTTTCAGGCTCGAAAGTTATCATATCCCTCAAGCTTTTCATGAATCTTGGTATGATGAGACATCTTAACTGAGAACCTCAAATGGAAATACAAAATATTTAGATCTTACCAGGTCAAGATGTCGAAACTAGATCTGGAGCTGAATTTCTGCAGAGTTGGTTAAGGAGCAGATTAGGGTTTGACTTTGTAAGAGTTCTTCCCAACCAAAAACTCTGATTTTGGGGAGGAGATCAATCCAGGACTAAGCTCACTCAAAAATTCCACTTCTGTGGAAATCCCTAATTTCCAGTAGCAGTTTCGGGTCAAAAACTAAAAATGCTCAGAATCAGATTCTGCTTTGATAGAAAGATGCGCCCTAGAGAGGAGATTCAACCCAACCTTCTTTTGCTGAAAATTTGTGGAGAGATATCCAAAAATTAGGAAGCCCCAGTATCCACAGCTACGCAGTGTCTTCTTATCAGTTTAGCTCTGATACCATGTTAGATTTTTATCATTCAAGCTAGCATTATCTTAAGATCTTTAACTGAGAGAATAAAAAGCACATAAATCAAACATAAGAGACAATGAACACAAATTTTTTCCTCTGGGAAACCATAAAGGAGAAAACCGCGCAACTTCCTCAGAGATAGAATCAACATCAAAAGCAAAACCCCAAAAATAGTTAGATGATCTTCTGATAGAAGTAGTCTCTCTCTCTCTCTTGTCCCAGCAACTTCTCTCTCAGTTATGTGGTACAACTGAGTGTGAGTTAATGTGTGATAAATAGAGAGGCTCACTCTCTATTTATACTAATTCCCAACTTTACAATAACTCACTAGGGCCAACTTCTCTAGTAGAGTCTAATAACCCTAGGGCCCCACAAGTGTGGGGACTTTAACCCTTGATCAATAGGAGGGTTACCCACAATGTCTTTACATGAATTGTTTACATTATTGATTCTCTCAATAGGAACATCGGGGCATGAAATGACTCAACCACTTCTTGGAATAGACATCGAGGTACAATACATAAGATATACAAGTGAATACATTCTGAAGTTACAATTACATTAACATAACAGTGATCGACTAATCCAGTTGAATGTTGTCCCCAGCTTGCACCTTAGCATGACCTAGATAAAAACTCATATACAAACTCCTCTAGTTATTACAGTGGTGGTGGATCATGTGCATTCACCTTGTGGTCTAGGTTCATAATTTTATGATTTTATAGTTAATTCCTCACATGATATTTGCACTACTCAATCACATTAGGGAATTCCTTCATGGTATGTCCTCAAAGTTAAATAATGATTAAACCTTGGATGTCGAGGAAGTGGGAAATATAAAGAGATGTTACCAACATCATAGTAATTATAAAATTATATTAACCAAGACTTGCCACTCATTTGGATCATGAATACCCTCCTCCTTTTCTTCTACTTCCCCCATTTTATGGTTAGGACTTTTATTCCATCACCAATAATTTTTTTTGCATCCTCTCTATTAATTCATGGAATTCCTTGTAGTTGTTTAAACTATGCGTGTTGGATCCAAAAAACTTTTAATGAAAATTAAGAGGTACCAAGGGGCATTTTTTTATAAAATAGGACAATGTTGATAAGGGTGTCCATATATTTTGGAAATATCACAATATTCTCATGTATGCACATTCTAGAAGTGTCCTAATAAATATCCTTGAACAACTCCATTTGGATATCTACTTAGGAAAGGAAAAATTGGAGGGATCCACACAAATACTCCCCTGATCAGAGGGCATCCATTTGCATGATACCATTCTACTTTACAACTAGTACATCACACTTTATCTCCTCCTATCTTGTATTTAATAAGTTCTTAAATGTGTTTTATAAGTATTAAAGGTTTTTATCTATGTTTGAATCTAAGAAAACTCTGGAGATGCATACAATGTTATTTATGATATTCATATGATACAGTTCTATAGATTTATTTCCCATCCCTATTGCAATGTGTCTCTTGGTGTTGTAATCCTTTACTGCATTATACAAATTTTGGTTGGAGGGAACAATCCTCCAATGAGCATATTTGCATGATGCATATCATAGATCCAATAAATCAAACTCTTTGGCATATGACATATTCCTCTGTAGTCTCTCCCACCATATACTTAATATTATTTAACTTGGTATTACTTTATTTCTCTAACCTATGTGACTAGAATTCAAAATAAATTGTTTCTTAGACTCATATAAGGTCAATGTTTCTCCACCTTGTGAACAATGCATTAAATTCATAGACCACTACAAGGCTCTACCTCCTATAGTTATTTGAAAATATGCCATATCTATTGTTGGGATTGTACCCTAATCATTTCATGTAGCTTCATAAAGAAACAATTTTTTTAATCCTCTTCACCTTTCCCCAAGAACTAAAGTAATGTATATTTTCTTTATGTTCGCACCACATTACTAGAGGCAATTCCAACAAAAATTAATCCTATAGGACTTGACCGTGCTACTAAATTCTAATTTGGGTTATAATATGTGTTTCCACCCTAATGATTGACTACTAACTAATTTCCACTATCGCTACTCTAACTACTATTTTACCTTCTAACATGGGCCTATTTACTATGAAAAAAAATAGAATCAACATAAATCATTGAATGTGTTGTATTATTCCAAGGTGCCAAGGGTGTTACTGGGTATGGGAAAACTTTAGTGATAGAGGGAGTACTACATTCACCTAGGGAGACTCATCACCTTCAAATAACTAAAACACCTCAACAAGCATGTCCTCTAGTTATGCATCACCTTCCATTCCTCTTTTCTCTAGTTCTACAAAATAGGGATGGAATGCAACTTCTCCTAGATGTAGATTTACTTCATCAATCCATAATTCTATAAAACCTAGGCACAACAATATTAGAACCAATACAAAAGTTACTATAGATGATACATATCAATTTTCTCAATGAAATCCTAGAAATAGTTCAAAAGGATTGCAATTGTGTATTTCTTAATCATTAATCGGAAGAGATAGATTACAATGCAATAAAATGGAATGAATCGCCATGCAATTCAAATCTAAGAGAGGTCATTTGAATTGATTGCATCAGAGTGGCTTACTTGTCCATTAACACCACTTGCCACATCAGTTAACCACTTAACTCCAACATAATTGATTGTAACTAACTCGGAGGAAATTTAGAGTGAGTCTAACTTTATAGAACTCAACTGCATGCCAACAAGTAGGTGGAGGTACCTATCTGGCTTGAGTTAGCTAAGATCAATTGTACCGAGTCATCAAATCTAGGTGAGGGCACCTTTTACACTCCAGTTAACTGCATTTATATAAAAAAATAGATTAAATCATGGGAAAGGTGCCTTTATCACTTCAATTAACTGAAACGTAGGTGAAACAACTACTAGTTAACTTAGTGGGTTGTATAACTCAAGAAGATCAACCCATATTTTCTCCTTGGTTGAAGGAGGAGGCTCAGTTAGGCTCCCTAATTAAAGGGGGAGATCCAGTTTGATGATGTAGTCACATGTTTGAGTCAAAACATAGGATAAGTGGTAAATTAGGCCAAAATAGTCCAAATAATGATGTGTGGTTGGAAAATGACTCCAACACCCCACCTTAAGCTAATATCACATGGAGGAGTAAGAAAATAAGGGCCCAACAACAAAGGCCATATGTCATCCTTTACAAAATTAATCCTAAAATGCTAAAAAAATCTAAGTGAGGAAAAGAGGAAAAACCTAGTGGGAAAGAAACCCCCGCCTCAAATTGAACACTAAAGAATCTAATCTGTCTTCACCATGATGGAACTCACCCCAAACAATGAAAGGAGGTAAGATAACTTCTTCTTAATGAATCTGTTAGTGAAAATGTCTGCAATTTGCTCTTTTGTGGGGCAATATTGTAGAAAAAAATTTCTGACATGCACAAGCTCTCTGATGTAGTACATGTGGATCTTGATTTTTTTGGTTCTTTATCTCTGAACCTAATATTTTGAGATCCTGATAACACTCTTATTGTCACAAAAAATGATAGTATAATTGGTGCTACCAATATCGAACTCTGTTAGAATACCTTGCAGCCAAATTGTCTGAATGCATGGCATTGACCGCTCCCCGATACTCTGCCTCTACTGAATATAAGGCAATGGCTTCCTTATTTTTTATTTACCCGAAAATAGGCCCACTATCCAACATGAAAACATATCCGGAAGTGGACTCTTGATCAATGTTATCTCTAGCCCAATCTGATTCTGTGAATCCTACCAAATCTAGATCAGAATATGCAACATAGTGGGTGCTAAAGTGTCTAGTTCCCTTGTGAGAATTGATTCATAGTGAGATCTAGGAGCTAGAGAAATATTCACAATCTAAGTTATTGACAAAATATGCAAGAGAAAAGAAAAAGAGAATGAAACAAAACATATGAATGGTGCCAATAAATGTTTTTTTAAATTAGTGTACATCTTATATATGTGTATGGTACATATTTATAATACATTGGGGAAAATTCATGAGCCCTTGGAGGCCATCTGGATGCATACAAGTGTCAAGATAGGATTTGATCCCTAACCCCCCTAGGTTGACCAATAGAATCCAAAACCTAACCAAACAACCATGAATACATGTGTGAACATATGTGTACATTTAAGGAGGAATAAATTTAGGCATGCAAGGCATGGGTGTACAGATGTGTGAGTGGGAGAGTCTCTAGGAGCCAATAATTGACCAAGAAGACAAAAAAAACCACATTCACACACTAGTTCCCCTAGTCAAACAGAAAGTGGCTTGTAATCAATGCAAGCGCATGGGATGTGAGGATGATTAAACTAGAGTGCCTCAACTATTAGGATGATCAAAATGGAGCACCTCAACTACGAGTTAATGAGCCAAAAACACCTATTTGACCAATATTGATCAGTATAACCTAAGTAGGATCATATAACATAAGTGCAAGACAACTGAAAATTCCTCCTAGGTTTAAGACCATGGTACTAAGGTAGATTAATTATCTAACACCTCCCTTAAGCCTAAATTAGTACATCTTATACCAAATGATTTATTAAGGCCTTGGTTACTAAGTCACAAGTGACCTTTTACAACAAAATTTTATTAGTTCATGTAACCGAGGTAAGGAGGAAAACCTCATGAGACAAAACCTCTCCTAAAAAATGGACATGACAGAGATGATAAAAAAATGTTTTCAACAGGTCTTGTTCTTCACTTGAATGAGTTTAAAGAACAGCTTCTTTGTGATGGACTTGGTGAAGATGTTGTGAAAGCTAAGATCAATGCATCAATGCATCAAAGTGTTGTAGACAAAGATCATCTGGAGAGGCCCTTTGATGGTCATGATTTGATGATGGAGGAGCATAATAAGAATGAATTTTGATAAAATAATACTCCAATATATAAGCATAATTAATCATGGAAAATATATCAGTCTAAACTCTTTCTCAAATAACATCAAAATATTTAACGAAATCTGCCTCATGTGTAGCTTCCATATCATGAATAAAATCATGAATCTTCTTACCAATTTGATGAAGCACCTTCATAAATATGTAACAAAGCTCACAAGACTCTGAAATATCAGAATATATGTCATATATATAAGAATATATCATAGGTATTTTTTCTCCATGAGAGAATGGGTCCATAGTGAGAGAATAGTGAGCAACTAGATCACATTGACAATTGAGCGAACCTGGAGGGTCTGAAGACTTGACATTTGAACCATGGGTGGTAAAGTCAATTCTAGAAATATGGAAGAGAAGTACCATTAAGGCCAAATCTATGTATTTATAACAAATTAAATACATACAATACATAAAAGCAACATACAAAAGTGACATAGCATTGGAAACTAGGAAATTTTGAGATTTTCCAACTAGTGAAGTTGAAGGTTGTTGGGTATTTTAGAAATGGTTGGGTAAATGAGTATATAGATTTCATAGTCTGTATATAATCCTGTATATCACCTTCAGAATCATAATGGGAAATATATTATTGGATTGGGAAATATCTTTTATAAGACACATAAAAAACTAGTGAAAAAACAACTAGTTTCTAGAGGAAACTTTGGTGAGTTGGTTGGGGTTTCTTCCAAGGAAGGGATGGAGGCTTCATATTCTGATATATCAGAAGGAAAATAATAAATACAGGCATAGGAAATAGAGATATCATAAATTTGTTTCTCCCTTGCACACAAATAATGCACATGCTTACCATCCCCTTGCTTGCACTCCCATCTTCTTGCAAATTATGGAAGATCAATATTGTTCTCCTCAAGGAGATTGGTCATGATGTCCACATTATTTCTGAAGAAATATATTTCAATTTGTGAGCCTATACAATAAAAACATGTGGGTCTCTCTCTCTTTTTCTTCCTCCTTCTGTATCTTGAACTTCCATCAGTTGAACTAGATCCTTTTGTATCTGAATGCTTCTTCTCTTTCTCTCTTTACTTCAAATATTTCTTCTTTCCCGTGGCTTGATTTGATACACCAGAAGCAAGGGATTTATCCTTGGTGGATTTTATGGTACTCATTTTTACTAGCTTGTCCTGCTCCTGATTCAATGACTCCATGAAGTCTCTTAACGTAGGCATCCTCCAATTTTTTTAGTTGTATGTTTTCTTGAGTGGAATGTTGAACAAACGCAGAATACTCAGGCCCTATCTTAGAAAGGATGGAAAAGATAAGCTGATCATATTTATTCTCCATGAAACATTTTTTAGTTAAATCACTGGTGCTTTGACCTTGGAAAAGAAGTCTTGGATGGTCTCATAGTGACCTGGGCTTAGTAAGATTAGCTCGTTTTTCGAGCTGATGGCCTCTCATCTCATCAGTCTTCCCAAATAGTGACTCAATATTAAGACAAAATTCATCGGGTGTTGCAAGAATTTCTACATGAAAGAGGATATCTCTTGAAGTACTGAGATAGAGCATACCAAATGCTTCATCAAGTCTGTTGAAGTACTTAGCTTTCTCCATAGTAGAGTTGAGCTCGATCTCAGTCCCCATGGTGACTCTATACAGGCATTTCATACTCAATTGGATCACCATTTCCACCTTCCATTCGAAATAGTTGAATGGGGTTAGTAATACTTGAGTCTTCTCCATTCTTCTTGCACCCTGTGTGACAAAAATGTTGTAGAACCTGCAATGAAAACACTCGTATTTTTTGGAAATATTCCCTAAACAACAACTCAAAACTCTCTATATTTTATTTGTAGCTTTACAAAGATCTAAAAACATATGATAATTGCTTCAAAGTGAGATATAGGAGCTAGATCAATATTCATAATCTAATTTATTAACAAAATATGAAAGAGAGAAGCAGAAGAGAATGAAAAAGAACATATGAATGGTGCCAATAACTGATGTTTATATTAGTGTACATATTGTATATGTGTATGGTACATATTTATAATACATTGTGGAAAATTCATGAGACCTTAGAGGCCATATGGATGCATACAAGTGTCAGGATAGGATTTGACCCCTAAACCCCCCTAGGTTGACCAATAGGCTCCCAAAACTAACCAAATAGTCACAAATACATGTGTGAACATGTGTAAACATGTAAGGAGGAATAAATGTAGGCATGCAAGGCATGGGTGTTCACATGTGTGAGTGGGAGAGTCTCTACGAGATAATAAATGACCAAGAAAATTACAAAACAACTACATTCACACACTAGTGCCCCTAGTCAAACAAATAGTGGTTTGTAATCAATGAAGGCACCTAAGATGTTAGGATGATCAAACTAGAGCACCTCAAATATCAGGATGATCAAAGTGGAATGCCTAAACTATGAGGTAATGAGCTAGAAACCCCTATTTGACCAATATTGATTAGTATAACCTAAGTAAGATCATATAACATAAGAAAACAACAAATGAAAATGCCCCTTAGGTGTAAGACCATGGTACTAAGGTAGATTAATGCTCTAACAACCTTGCACTTACTATAGAATCATTTTTCATGCCCTCCAATGAATTTCATGATACTGCTTCATGTACCTTGATACAACATTCACAACATAACAAATATCATGCCTTGAATGTGTTAAGTATAGAAGGATTCCAATCAATTGTTGATAGATAGTAGAATCCACCAACGGCGTAGAATTCCCTTCTTCAAGACTGATTCCTGAGAGAAATGGGAAAGGTGCAGGATTACATTCTTCCATACTAAACTTAATTAGTAGGTCTTAAGAATACTTTTATTGGGTGATCAATATCCTATCAAAATACTAAGTGATGTCTAGGACAAGAAATTTCCTCAACAGACCTAAATCACTCATGTCAAATGCTTCAGGTAAAGCGTTTTTTATGAAGATGATTGAAGCAAGTGTGCTTAATGTAATTAATAAATCATAAAAATATAGAACTATAATCATAAAATTATCTTCATATTTTTATATGTACACATTTGTATTAGACTTACATCTTGCAAAGTTTTGTGATAGAAGAAAAGAGTCCATATTTGCATACCAAGCCCTTGGGGCATGTTTTAAGCCATACAATGATTTTCAAAATTTGAAAACTAATGTTGGGTCTGATATGTACCCTTCAGGATGCTTCATGTAGATCTCTTCTTGTAGGTATCCATTATTAAAATCACTTCTCACATCGATATGGTGAACATCCCAGTGTTTGGATGCGGAAATGGACAAGACTAGTTGAATAAAATCCTTTTTTTCCACTAGTGTAAAGGTTTCTATAAAGTATACTCCTTGAACTTGTGAGAAGCCTTTTGCTACCAACTGATATTTATATTTTCAGTTTTATCCATCTGCAAAAACCTAGGTTTAGTAGACCCATTTTCATTGAACAAGTTTCCTCCCAGGTGGAAGAGAAACTAACTCCCAGGTTGCATTTTTCTGAAGAGAGTGATACTCTTCATCCATAGAATCTTGCCATATAGGATCATGGTGGGAATGATAATATGATTTTGTATAATATCCAATAATAATGTATCATTTATTATACAAAAAAGTATCAGTGCATGAAAGAGAAATACTTGATCTTTGATAGCATGCTCGAGTTCTCCTTGGATCAACAGGATTTCCAATGTTTGACCCGATAGACGAGAGAGTCTTTTCTGTACATTTTGGTAGAAGAGAGGGATCATTCAGATATGATTCAGAACCTGATATTTAATTCAAACTTATATCATACATTACATATTAAATATCATATCACATGCTTCAATTTTCATTTTCATAATCTTCATCGGAAAGAGGAAGTGGTTTGGCAGTTTCTTCCTCCACTAGGTGCAGATCTTAAAGAGGTTCTTCAAAGAGGACACTTATCTCGATGAGTATATTTTTAGTTATGATATTCAATATTTTGTATCCTTTTTATTCTTCATAATACCCAATTAATATGCACTCAACATTCTATGGCTCCAAATATTTTCTCTTATCTAGTTGAATTCTAGCCCATGCAGTGGACCTGGAAACCCTGAGATTGGACACATTAGGCTTGTGACCAGTGTAATCTTCAAAAGTTGTTCTACCTTTGAAATATGAGTGTGAGACCTTATTATTAATTTATTTAGCAACATTCATATCCTCATCCCAAATATTTGTATCCAAATCTTTATACTCAAGCATACAAGTTGTCATCTCCTTTAATGCTTGGTTTTTCCTTTCCACTACACCATTCTGTTGAGGTGCGTAGGGAACAATGTGTTGGATATTGATTCCATTTTACACACAAATTTGCAGCATATATGATTTGATTTGTTCACCTCCATTATAAAATATCAAATCTTTGATCTTGGTCCTAGTAGCAGTTACAACGGAAGCTTTAAAATATTTGATTTTTTCAAAAACTTTCGATTTCTTATTGAGAAAGTAGACCCATGTAAAGATTGAAAGGTCATATATGAAGGTAATAAAAAACTTGAGACATTCATGGAGGTATTTGGAATTGTACCTCTGATATAATTGTGAATCATCCCCAAAATACATGAAGCTCTGCTAGATTTCCTTGATCAAACTTATGCTCAAGATGCTTCCCGACTATGCATCCCTTGTAGATCCCTTTTGAGGATTTGATTGTCGGAAGGCCTTCCAGCATGGAATAATTTTATTTAAGTTGCAACTATTTATATTTTAAGTGTCCAAAACTCATGCCACAACTGGATGACCTCATTTCCATGAGTCGGGAGGGCACTTGGCTTTGAATAAGGTACAAAATTGGAAAACTCATAGGTTTTAGAAACAATATTTGATTTTCCTATTGAAATGATTTTTCCCATGGATATATCAGAAATCTCAACATCATTGGGGTTGAATAAAACTCTTTTAGGAAATCCAGTGTGTATCATTTGATACAGAGAAATCAAGTTTGAAGCCAAAGAGGGAACATAGAGAACATTTTTGAAGCTTCCATGTTCTATATGAATAGTATCTTTTCCTTTTGATGAGACATGTGAGTCATCTTCCATGTGGATGGGGATGTAGCTATCCGAATCTAGTGATGTGAAGGAATCCTTGCATGCAACCATATTATTCGAAGCACCAGAGTCAGTGAGGACATATCTAGCATTCGAAACACTATCCATGAGTGCATGACCTATTTTAGGTTGATTATTCCGATCTCTGGTATCCTTCTTCCTTGCGCCTTCTAGAAGAGTGATGTTGTTTTTCTACAAGGGAAGGGCCATATGATCAATATTAATCTTCATGAAATATCTTTCAAGATGAAAGCCTCTAGCACAGTATGAGAAATTTATCTTCTAATTGCCCCTTTCCTTGTTTTTCCTCGATCTTGTGGGATTATCCGACTACTGGTTTTTCTCCTTCTTCTTGGGAGGATAAAACTTGGTCTTCTCTTTCTTTTTATTTCCCTTTACATTCAAATCCTTGGGTCCTCGAGCAAAAAAATCTTGATCTTTGAAGGATCTCATGGATCCCATCTGAACAAGTTTATCATGCTCATTGGTTAGGGACTCAATGAATGCATTCAAGGTAGGCATATTCCAATTCATAATTGTGAGATTTCCAATATGGAAGGTAGATAATAATATAGATTATTCTTCTCCTCACTTTTAAAGGATAGAAATAATTAGTTGATCATCTTTCTTCTCAACTCTGCATTGCTTTAATTGGACCACAAGGTTCTTAAAATTAGTGAAGAATTCATTTATGGTCTAAAAATTTCCTGGATTGAGAGAGATCACTTCATTCTCCAACTAATAGGCTCTCAAACAATCTTGATTTCCAAATATTTTATCAATTTCTTCCGACACTTATTTGGGAGTCTTCAATCCACTAAGATGGAAAAGGAGATCCTTTGAAATGGAGAAGCATAGGAAACCATACGCTTCATCAAGTTTGTTCCAATATTTTGACTTCTCTACTGTAACACTTGGCTCTGAATCCGTTCCCATGGTGACTTTGAAGAGTCCCTTGGAGAGAAATGTTATCTCTGTATCCTCTTTTCACTGATGATAGTTGAAAGGAGTGAGAATATTTCTAGAGGAAGATTCAATTTTCTAGCCATAGTGAATGCACAAGGAGATTATAAGATACCTGCAATCACACAAAACAAACAAAATAAGGTTGAAAAACCTACACTTTTTGAGTTTCTTCACACTTTGATAGACTTCTCTTGACAAAATACAGAGGGAGCAAGGCTAAGATTCCAGGACTTGTGTGGAAAACTCTCCAGTTCTGGTGCAGTATTGGAATATTTTGAGCAATTTTTCTCAATCTTCATCAATGATCCATAAAAAAATATGTAGAATATTTTCCTTGTCTTGTGATGGATCTGATACCATATAAAATTGAGGCACACAAATATTAGAACCAATACAAAATTTACTATAGATGATACAGATCAATTTGCTCAATGAAATTCCAGAAACAGTGCAAAAGTCTTGCAGCTTTTTATTTCTTAATCATTAATCATAAGAGATATATTACAATGCAATACAATGGAATGAATTTCCATGAAATTTGAATCCAAGAGAGGTCATTTGAATTGAGTGCATGAGATTGGATTAATTCTCAGTGAACACCACTCGGCACATCTATTAACCACTTAACTACAACATAGTTGACTCTACCTGAATCGAAGGCAGTTTAGACTGAGAATAAATAAATAGAACTCAATTTCATGCCAAAAAGTAGGTAGAGGTGCCTATCTAACTTTAGTTAGTTAAATAAACTGAACCGAGTCACCAAAGTTATGTGAGTGTGCCTTTAACACTCCAATTAACTAAATTTAGATAAAAATAGATTAAATCATGGGAAAGGCACCTTTATCACTTCAGTTAACTGAAAAAGTAGGTGAAACAACTACCAGTTAACAGAGTGGGGTGCATAACTCAAGCATACCAACCTAGATTTTCTCCTTAATTGAAGTAGGAGGCTTAGTTAGGCTCCTCGATTGAAGGAGGAGATCCAGTTTGATGACGCGATCACATGTTTGAGTCAAAACATAGGATACATGGTAAATTAGGTGAAAATAATCCAAATAATGATGTGTGGTTGGAAAATTACTTCAAAAACTTCAACATCCATCTATAATCCTCTCCAAATATATCCTTTGCATCCTATTGATGTTCCTTGGAAGGTTTGAATTATATGTCTTCTTTCTAGACTTCCTTCTAGTATCAAACCTTATCCAACTCTCCCTTTTTTCAATTTCTATAAATATTGGAACCTTCCTTCATTTCTTCCTTTATAACAAATATCCTTTTTCACTTAGTCACTCATTTTATTCACTACACACATCTTGTTAACCCACCACCAATTTGTAATTTATGCTCTAGTAAGAACTCATTTATGCATTTCACTGCATTTCACTAGTCTTCACTCCATCCATAGTATCAATTCTTATAATCCCTCGGCATTTATGTCACCCCTTGATCCAAATTATAACACAATATTTTTACTTATGAATTCTCATCCATACTAATAGGTTCAAATGGTAGCATACATTTTTTGACCAACAACATCTTGATCCAATTTAGGATTTTTTTTTCAAACTCCTATGTGCTTCCCTCTTAAACACTATCTCTTTAACATGATCCATATGTGTCTACAAAAAATTCCATAACAATCCCTTCTACCATAGTATTTACATAGAAATCAACTACGTAAGTTCTTTTTGATGATCCACCCATTGAGGTGCAACTAAATTATAGATGCTCCATTCTACTATATTTCTCTTTATCAAGGTGTTTTTTTTGTTTCTTCAAGTCATTGCAACCATTGGAAAATGATTAAAATAGAAACTTATCCCAAAATAAATCATATTCATCCCTACTAGCATCACTAATATATAAAACTATTTGTTTACATTGCTTAAACTTCCATCATGAAATTATATTTCCTGCATGATGAAGCCTTCAAACCTACTTTCAAACCAATATTCAATTGGTGGTATTGAGAATCTTTGTCTCATATTTCAAGGGCTTCTCTTAATTTTAGAGTCCCATAAATGGAAACATGTGTGGATCTATTTGAACAATATGGTACACTTATGTGTCCAAAAAAGCTTTGGTATAGTCCAATGTTTTCATTTTTAATGCCTATGTGGGGAAGGTATCACTGCAAGCATGTGCACAGACAAAAGATGGGGAGTTAAATTACATGATAAGAATTTTATCATTATTACTTAGAATTCACTTTATAAATAATCTATATTAGTTTTCCATGACTCCATACACATCGTAAATTCAAATTTGTAACATGCAACATACATAAAATAATAGAAAGTAAATGGAGTTGTTAACATCCTAATCATTAATGTAAAAGATACAAGACATAATTTGAAAAAATGTGGGGATTCCATTTTTCCATCCTAGAACATAGATCAAATACATTCTTTCACCCATAATAGTGGTACAAGTGGATCATATCAGTGGCATAATAATATCATAAAATCTATTTTGAAAGAAAAAAAACATTTTTAGTGATACTACAATGGACACTCAAGAGTGTAACCACTATTGTATAATTAAAGGCCTACTATTTTTTTTTAGTTTGTTAGAATATCGCTAACTTGTGAAAAGTGGAATTTGGTCTAAGAAACCATGACCCAAGGGAATCTAATCCATAAAAATCACCTAGGGATCACACCTGGTCTGGGCCACACCAAACCTCAACTTGTTGTATTTTTGTTGTCTCCTCCCAACTAGATCACCCCTAAGGGGAATTGAACCCAGGTCTCCATACTGATGAGACCCACACCTTAACCAAATGAGCTAGTGGTAATTGGAAAGGCCTACTAATACAATATTCCTAGTGACTTTGTTAAAAACCCTAAATCTAATCAAACTAATAAAATTAATATTTCAATCTATCACATATCATAACTTTAATAGAAGTAGGAATTCAAAATAGGGGGTATTCTCCATCTTCCATGAAAATAGATTTGGCTCCATGCGCTACAAATGAGTTTTCCAAAGTCTCATGCTATCTATATTATCTCCACTTTTCACATCCTCCAAGATGAAGGGGCAAACATAACTTGTTTAGTTATCCTTGAATCAAGGGACAAAGAAGGGGATTAACTTGCTTATGTGTCTCTCTAAAATATTTGACCTCAAGACTAAAGAGTATCAAGTGTTGGTAGTATAATAAGCCTTTAATTATTGATATTTATAGGTGAACAAATATTTAAATTTCTTGAACATATTGAAAAACAATCATTTTTATTTTCTCAATAGTGATTTAGAAGGTTTCACATACTTGGGCTCGGATTCAATACTAAGGAACTAGACCTATACAAAATATGTTTTTCTTAATATGGATAAATTAATGTCCTTTTATAATCTCAAGTGATTTATTATCCATGGTTTCATTATCATATTATGTTTGAATATCAATACCTATGTCCATTTCCAACCTTGTGAATTATTTTGCAAAAAAAATTATTTCAATCTACTCACTATCCTAAAACACTTTCCAGTACCTTGTGTTTTTAGGCATGGAATATAAGGAGTATTTGGACATAATATGATAAGTGACTCAAGATGGATATTTTAAACAAGGTTACCAACCTTTATAAAGATAAAATTGGTGATCCATCTCCCTAGGCATGTATATTAAGTTTAGGGTATTTATGCAATTATAAATCAGAACTGACACAAAGTGACTCTACTTTCTCAACATAGGATGATTGTTTCACTGAGAGTAGGGAGGTTCTATACAACCTAATATGGGGTATATGTTTGAATATCTAGTTTGTGAGCCGAATAGACTAGTTAGCCAACTAATTAGAGATTAGGTCGACCTCCAAACTTCGTTTCGGTTGACTGAACCAACAAGTAGTTATTCATAATCGTTTTGTAATCATATATAATAGGCTGTTGAGCCATATATGAACTTGGTTAGGTTTGATGTTTGTATGAACCCATATTTTTTTTGTGTAATATAAAGCTATTATCCAATCTACTATCCTTGTCTCTTATCTCTATATTATCATATGACTCTTTATGTGTATTATTGGTAACTTAGTGATCAGAGTGATTACAACGTTGGTTCCGTTGCTGGTAGTACATGTATGTATGAAATGACCATTAGCAGATGATATCAGAGAAAGATATTAAGGACTGGTGGGAGTGCAAAATCGCAAACTATCTATAGAAATACGCTCATAGAAACAAGCTGACTATTTCCCAGGCAAAGGAGAAATTCTTCACTGAAATGCATGAAACATTTGTAGAATCGGTGCCTCAGTTTTTGAAGAAATTACTGGATGAAAAAACCTGTAGAAAATAAGGAACAAGAGTTTCTCTAGAAACTAATAAGAGGACGAAAAACAAATCTGTCTGAGTGGTTTGAGAAAATCATAGATGATTTCTGTCAGGAACAGGCCATGGAAGAGAGAGTTTCGGTTGAAAATATCGAAAAGAGGTTCTATACCGACTTTATCGAGCAGTTCCTTTGCTCACTACCGATCCTTTTGTTTAGATTCCTAATCGACAAAGGAGTATGGAATATTGTCGAACCTCTTCCATCAACGATTGAATCACCACCGAATACTAACTAAGTGGACAAGAAGAAAGCATGGGAGAAGTTCATTTCAAAAAGGGAGTGAGAGTACTTCTTGAACAAATAGACAAAACTATCTAGGATTACTAAAGTGTCAGGTAGGCTATGGGGGGTAGATGGTGATGTGTCGGGGTGGAGTAGAAGTATTCTAGTCATCATCAAAGGGAACCACTAGAAATGAACAATTGGTCCAAGAAATAAATAATTTAGATGGTGACTCACAAAAACACTCCGTATTTACAGAGAATAAAAAGAGATAAGAGGTAAAAGAGAAGGGAGGAACGAAGAGAGCATGACATCGAGCTGCAAAGAAGAATGAATACCACGGTGACTAAACATGAAATACATCTACCAAAGTTAGGTCATGATCGACAGGAAGAAGGCATAGATGAAGAGGAAGTGTCACCGATGGAAGAAGATATGTGGATAGAGAAGTGTGAAGCTCTCCACATTGAGATACACAAGGAAGTAATACCTCTATCTCCATTTAATCTGAACCTAAGTTCCTGTGTGTAGACCAATGTCAAAGAGGACCTAATACTACGAGCTGGTGAATTCGACATATGGATTCGACTAGATAGCAAAGGAAATGAATTCGATCGTTTGGTAATTCATCAACCTAAGGAAGGAAACTAGGTCACACTCCAAGCATACACGTCCAACCAGAGTATCAACCTACTCTACCCAGGAAATGAAGGAGCACCCCCCCTACCAAAGACAACTTTAGAAAACATAGAACAGTTGGATCCATAGAGGAGAATATCCAAGCTACAACAATTAGCTTGGAATTCAGTAGAAGAAGTTGAACCGATCTGACTACTTATCGAGGAGGAGCCGACAAATAAAACTTCTGACGGGAACGAGAGTTCCGTCGAAACTAGCTGTGACCAACATAGAGCCGTAGAGAATATCCCACCACCCCCACCACCGCCACATGAAGCTAACATCGATGCCGATGACATGGGGCATGACGCAGCACACATCCCCCTCTATGAGGGTGATGAGGATCCCATACGTCATTGGTTCATCTGTGAATCGACATGGGAGGCTAATGTTGTAACTAGTGAAGACATATAGATGGTGCAGTTTGCTAGTGCCTTATGGAATAGGGAAATAACTTGGTATATGACATATACCAAGAATACACCTAACACGACCAAGGAAGAAATTAAGGAACAATTGTTATCCTTCTTCAAAACACTAGATGCTAAGCATTTGGTGGCAAAAAGGATGAAAACAACTGTTTAGAAACTCACAGAAAATGTTCAGGACTATGACAAATGATGGAAGGACCTATTGAGACAAACAGACTATAACATTTATGAGCAACTTTTAATTCAATGGTTTCTTGCAGGACTTGTACAAAATCCGAATACATATAAGTATGGACACATTCAAATCATATGAAGAAGCGTTGACAAAAGAACTGCAAGTCAAGATTGTTGATGATTATCCAACACATCCTATTGACAACTGCATTGAGGAGTAGTTAGAAATCATGCAAAAATCATTAAGAGAACCGAAACTCAAAGGTTAGGACATCTGGTGCACAACCTGCTCGACGGTCGGACATACCAAAGACAACTGTCAATAAGAAGTTAATCGACAAGATGTTTGGTTTGTGCAAAAGAAATGTTTCAGTGACATTTTCCAAGAACATGGATCACACATGCTGAAGGACTGTCCTTACAATATGAAAAATGGAAAAGCTTCATGGTGTGCGATCTGTGAGGTAAAAAGTCATGCGACAGATGAATTCCATTTGAACCTAAAGAATTAATAAAATTACCATGCATTCTACCAAAAAAACGTTGTTGTTCAAAAAAATGATAATATCCCGAGGAACAATGAACAAAATGAACAAAGTAACCAACGCTATGAAGGTCGAAGATATGAGTGCTGGTATGAAAATCGTCATGGAGGATTTGGAGGTTGAGGCCGATTCAATGGAAATTAGGACAATAGACCACGATGACCCATGTAGTGTTTTACATGCTATAAAGAAGGCCACCGCTATGCAGACTGTCAATATAAAGATCGGATCGACCTGATATTTTGTACTAGTTGTGGAGTGGGTGATCACTCACTAGAAGATTTTCCCACTATACTTAACAAAATCAATAAGAAGAAAAATGTTAACGTCTTGTTGTGTGTTAAGAAATGTGATATAATTCCTATAAATAATTTACATGTAGTCACTAGACAAGGAACAAATACTGGTAATGATAATCCACGCATAAGTAAAATAAAAAATAAAGATGATTATCCTAATCCCATAAAGGAAAAATAATTGCACAATGATGCATCAAACATGTTCCAATAATTCACTCGACAATAAGAAATTAATAATAGTCAACAAGATGTCTCACAAGAATTACTTAACTTAATACATAATGACAAATCAGTAGCATAATTTATTGATTTGTTATATGATATTAAGAACAATGCTAGCATTGAGAAACAAACTAAAAACATATGTAGCATTAATCAGAAAGATAAGAGCAATGCTGATCCACTTCTCAACTTGGAGATTGAGGGATATTACGTTCTACAAGTCATTCTTGACTTTGGATCCCAAGTAAATATTATGACACGAGATACATGGGAACAACTAGGTAGACCTCAACTAAACGAGTCAGGAATATATCTCAAATTAGTAGATCAAGGACTGATCAAACCTATCGGCGTATGGCGCAATGTCGAAACAACTATTAAAGGAACTACCACAAAATTCGATTTCAAAATTATCGACCCAAAAGAAGGATCCAATTCTTTCCCAGCCTTGGTGGGCCGACCATGGGGTCAAAAGATGAAAGCATCGATCTCATTAGACAAAGAGAGGATAAAGCTCAAAGGAAATGGACAAAATGTTATTGTCCCATTCACCCTTCTCAAGGTGAACCTTGGATTGAACCAATAGATGAAGAAGTTGATGCTAAAAAACTCTACAAAATATGAAATAATGAAGACTATATTGAGCCAAACATCTATGGGGAACTTCACTTAGGGAACCAAGACTTAGTTGGATATAATTCGAATGCATAATTATATGTTTGGGAGATAGAAAATTATGAAACTCAAGAACGAGGATGTTGGACTATCCAAGATATATCAAAGAAACTGACTAAATGATTTTCGGTGTCCATCATTCCAAAAATGTTTAAAATAAAAACTAGGGAATACCCTTCTTTAGTGTCGATTAAAACAAAAAACAAAATACCTATTCGGTATAAAGAAAGAGAGTCACCAATACTCCATATCGAACAAGTTTCTAAGAACTTAGGAGACCATGGACGACTACAAATACTAGTTGAGACATTTATAGGTCAAGCTGCTTGATGGTGGGATACCCATCAGTCGAGGCTACAAATGTGGACAAAAACTTTGACATACTTTGTCGAGAGATTCGGCAGAAGGAAGGTAAATAAATAGGCACAAATACTAGTATTTAGACAAGGACAAAACCATGAAAATCATATAAGTATATGCGAAAGGGAATGGAGAATACTTGGGTACAAATACAAACAAACATGAACACACTTATTTCCATCCACACTTGACGACTTACCAAACAAATGGTATAAGATGGAAGAAGCTCGAGGAAAAAAATTCATATGGAAGGAACTTAAGGACAATTTCATTAAAGACTTTAGATTCATACCAGAATATTCCAAACTGGTCAAAGCAACAGAAAAAATAAAAACATTTATACAAACGACTACTCATCATATGTCAACACAAAACCATAACCAACTGAAAGCATCTATTAATAACATTCGATCGAATATAATACCACAGTCGATAAGACTTCAACTGGAGACTGAACACACATAGGGAAAGAGCTTTTAATGGAAAAATGATCATCTAGAAACAGTAAAACCAATTAAAACAATACTAAAAGTTGAGTCGACCAACATAGAAGATACTGAAAGGATGATAGCAACAGACTTCCCGTCATCATTTTCATATTTTAAAGAAGGAATTCAACAAATCAATGAAAGAAAGGCATCAGAATGGATTCAATGTGAAAGTTAAAACCAAATAAGTCAACATCTCTAATGATAATCGACCAAAAATGGCATGAATAAGTGATTATTGGAACGATGAACAAACAACCAAAATAGTTAACCTACTTAAGGAATTTCAAGATTTATTTTCCAGAGACTATGAAAACCTTACATGATTAGTACAAGAGATGGGTGAAATGAAAATAGACATAAAACCTAATGCAAGACTAAATAATAAAAGGCCTTACAAATTAGCTCACAAATACAAGGAAATAGTGAAAAAGGAGATGGACAGTTAGAAGCAAGGATCATATATCCAATCGAACAATCAGAATGGGAAATCCCTATGGTCGTCCAACCGAAAAAACATGATCTAACAAAATTATGAATCTATGTCGATTTCTGAGAACTAAATAAAGTCACCCTAATAGATCCATTTCCAACTCCATTTGCAGATGAAATTTTAAATGAAGTCACAGGACACGAGTTTTTCTCATTTACAGATGGATTCTCAGGATATAATCAAGTCCCAATTGCTAAAGAATATGAGAAGAAGATGACATTTGTCTATGAATTTGGTTCATTTGCTTACAACATCATGCCATTTGGGCTAAAAAATGCACTAGCTATATTCTCAAGGATAGTGGTCAAAGAATTTCAAGAATACATATACAAAACAAAGGCTGTATACTTTGATGACTGGATGATTTACTCCATGTTGAAGGATCATTGCAAGTGGCTAAGACTAATGTTGGAAATATGTCGACAAATCCAGATTTCACTCAATATAAGTAAATGCATCTTTCTGACCCCCATTGGAATCTTATTAGGACATATCGTATGCAAGGAGGGTATCAAAGTCGAATTTTCCAAAATAAAGATCATCCTAGACCTAAAATCCCCATTAAACCCAAAAAAAGTCATAGTATTATTGGGACATACAGGATATTATAGAAAATTCATTCGTCACTACTCAAATATGACGTACCCGTTAGAAGAGATATTGAAGGAAGACCAAGAATATGACTGGACCGAGGAATGTGATGCTTCCTTCAACACATTGAATAAAAAATTAGTTTAAGCACCCATTCTTAGATTCCTAAAACGGTCTGTCAAATTTACCGTCCACATTGATGCATCAAAAATAGCAATAGGTTGAATATTGACACAACCAAGAGCTGATGGGATGGACTATCCAATTGTGTATAGAAGTCCAAAACTAAACAAGGTAGAACGTAACTATTCAATGACAGAAAAAGAGGCATTAGGAATGGTATTTGCACTACATAAATATTGAAACTACCTATTAGATAATCCTTTCATATTCTACATAGATCACCAAGCTTTAAAATAATTGGTAAACAAACCCTTACATCATGGAATAATATTTCATTGGTTGTTACTATTCCAATAATTTGAGTTCAAAGTAGTAGATCGACCAGGGAAGATAAATGTGAGACCCGACCACTTGTTTAGAATTGAAATGGGAGAGGAACCGACAGGAGCCAAAGACGATCTTTCGGATGCACATCTATTTCTAATAGAAGATGTACCATCATAACTAAAAGAAATATCTCAATTTCTAGAGAATGGTCAGGCACCTGAAGGTATGAACACTAAAAGGAAACAAGTTCTAGCAATGAAGGCCGCACCATACACTCTAATTAATAGATTCCTATATAAAATGGGCTTGGATGAAGTACTTCGTTGATGTGTCTTAGAGCATGAAAGAGAAAATATAATGCATGAAGCACACTATGGACCAGCTAGAGGAAATTTCCAGTTGGACATGACTACCAAAAATATCCAACAGTTGGGACTATGGTGGTCGAGACTACACAAAGATTGTCAAAAGTTTGTTAGTAAATGTGATTGCTCTCAATGATTAGGTAGACCTTTACCTAGTATTGAGATGCCTTTAATTTTGGTAAACACAGCCTAACATTTTAAATTTGGGCTATTGACTTTATTGAACCATTTCCAGTTCCAGCAAGAAGGATAGGCATACGATATATCATAACAACAGTGGAATATGTTACTAAATGGGCAGAGGAAGAACCTATCGGAACCTACTCTAGTGAAGTGGCTACCAAGTTCATATATGAAAATATAATTACTAGATTTGGGTGTCCATTGACCTTAATTAGCGACAAAGGATCACATTTTATTAACATAACTATTTCAGCATTGATAGAACAATTCAATATTGACCACAAACAAAGTACATCTTATCACCCTTATTCTAATGGGGCAATAAAAGCATTTAATAAAACCCTAACAAGAGGACTAACAAAAAAATGTAACACTGATAAAGATAACTGGGATGAAAAAATTCCTACTGTCCTATGGGCTTATCGAACAACATATAAACGATCCACCAACCAAGCACCATTTCGACTAGTCTATGGCCAAGAAGCAGTCATCCCCCTACACTTTCGACAGCAGACACCGATAATAGCTGACATATTACATATTAATGTCAAAGAAGCAAAGAAGGACCAACTAATGCAACTAAACAAGCTAGAGGAATACTAGCTTATGGCTATACAGCATCAAGAAATTCAAAAAACAACGACAAAAAGCATGGCACGACTGAAATATTAAAAACAAAAATTTGTCGGCTAGAAATATTGCACTAATGTATAACAGTTAGCTGAAAGGAAAACCGAAGAAACTCCACATAGAGTGGATGGGACCCTATATTATAGAAGAAATCAATACCAACGGATCAGTCTGACCGAGAATGTTACAAGGTAGAGTATTTTGAAAATTGGTAAATAGTGTCCGACTAAAGCGATATCAAAATTGAAAAAAAAAAGAGAAACAGTTACATAACTGCTAACAAAATCTATAAAAATTAGAAAAACCTAAAACTAACAAAAAAAGAATTAAAGAAAACCAAAATGAGAGGAAATCTAGAAAGAGGTAGCAGAATGCAATTCAACAATAATCGACATACCACATACTGACCATACAATTGACATCGAGAAGAGGATAAAAAGGTCTAATCAACCCATCATGACTATGGTCAGAAGGAGCGCCAAAACCAGAGCGCATTAAAAGAGCCTTCGATAGAGCATCCTTTACCATCAAATATAACATTAATAACTCCATCAACAAGATCACCATCTTCCCCACCTATAAATACTACGTGAGATGAAGATTTCATACCACTTTACAAAGAACTAGAGTGATAGATTTACCAGACCTCCAAGACAAAATTACCCACAGAGAAAGCCGAGCTAGAAATCGACAAGATGGCCCCCAAGTAAACCAGAGCCATGACAGCCAAAGAAAAAGAATTGGAATCTGTTACAACTCCACTACTGAAACGATTGGGAAATATTAAAAAGGAAAAAGTACTGGAAACTTCATGGACGCGAATCTAGGTAGAGATCAAGAAATAGGCCTATGAGAAGACAAAAATGACAGAGGAAGGTTTGAAAATAAACCACAACACTATCATGAACTATATGAATGTACCACTCATGGCGAGTTTCAGCGGGACAAAATAAACTATTGGCAAGTTCATCATCAGCTAATACCACAATCAGAATTTTTACTTCGACAAACCAGTGGAAATATTAGGTTAAACTATATACAAACTTACTGGGCTTTCCAATAAAGGCAACCCTGTTCCTGTAGGTATCAAATAAAGGCTGGTTGAAAGACTAACATGAATGCCAATAGGAAAGAACTCCAAAGGGTTAATTTTCGGACAAATTTAAGCTTCCACACCCAAAATGGTGGCCAAAATTGTGTCCACAAGCTTGAATATCATGGGACGAGGATGCGATTCAAAACTCGACATGTTGGAAGTTGTTTACTGTATCACAAAATCAAGGAAAGTTTATTGCTAGTCTCAATATGTTGCCGACATGCTCAAATCCATTTGCGAAAAATGCACGGGGAATTCACTTAGTGAACCTCTCACATAGCACCTGCGATCGTGGGATATTAAAGAATACCCTTAATTTCGAGAGATATTGACCCAAAATTTTTTTGTTGAAACCCCCTCCCAATACTTAAAACCTCCTCCCCACCCCTTTTTATAGCTCAATCCTTATAAACCACCCTACCCAGCCCCACCTTAAACCCCTCATGACCCCAATACCTGCAATATATTGGTTCAATTTTTGATAATTTTAAAACCCACAATATGAACTAACGTGATAGTATATTGGTCAACAAGTGAAGCCCCCGTGGAAAAATGCAAGGAAATCAATGCAATAGTTAGATTTTCGTCACTGATAATATGGATGGTTTTTTACCACCTATGTCCAGTCGGATATCCACAGTTCCTATAAATGACCAGGTTTCATATGTGGCATTTCAAGTCCTTTTCAATGGTTGGAAATCCACAGGAACTAGAATATGGCAAAGTGTTATTATAAAATTGGTTTCAAAATTTAAAAGTCCAAACAATGAGATGGAGGGTGCCTCAAACATTCGAAGATGTTTGCCCCCGACAACACATATCCAACTGGAACTTGACCACATTATAGTTTGGCATTCACAAGGCTCCACAGCAAAATCAACACCTCTCGACTACTATCCAACAATTGAGGAGATTTGCACAGAATTATCATGTCAATATAAAATCAAAATAGCCATACCGGTGGGTGCAAAAGATATTAACGAATCTATTATCGAACCATTGAAGAAAAAAAAGAATGAAGAATACTATGAAGTTCACCTTCATATTAGTACCTTCACATATGAAGACATCCTGACATAAGAGAAAAATCCTCTTCATATTGAAAATGTATCGACTGAGCCACAAGCCATTGTATCGACAGAACAAAACACTACTATCCCAACTCAACAGCAGGAGGAGGACGAAGGAGAACAGACAGATAGAGAAACTCAATCCAACAAACTTGAGTATGTTATGACAAAGGAGAATCTGAAAAGAATAGCTAATGAGATATCAACATCAAGAATAAATAAAGGGAGTCAGGCACAAGGAAATGGGAAGCACAAACTCATCCTTCAGGAGGATTCAGAAGATGAAGAAGAATTACTTGCTGCCGCTGTTGAAAATTTGGAGGATGCTACACTGAACAAAGTATCTATTGAAACAAAGTTGAAACGGTTCATCGAGTCAGGACCGAAGCAAGGAAGACCTAAAAAGGTAAGAGTGGCTACCCCTCCCGAATAAGTCCTATTGATTTGACACCAAAGTCCCCATGACCTTCTCCAACCAGAATAACACCAGACTCGACTATCGCCATATCACTAATCTACAAGGATATAATCCTTGGAACCCTCAAAGAAAAAATTGATAAAGATGTTGAACTTCAGCAATTTATCAACAACCTACCACAACTATTCCATAATGCCAAACAAATCAGCGCCACACATAAACTCAGAGATTCGATCTCTCCCCGAAGAATTCTCACCCCACAAACCAACCAAGTCTCACCACAGCCAAAAGTCATGGGAATTATCAAATTTTCATTCATCTGAAACCCTGACAAAACATCCTAAGTGGTAGCAGCCAAAATCTCATCATTCACAACATCTATCCCAAGACCTCTGGTTAATGAGGCAGGTGAGAGAACATTTGATCTTGAAGGCAATGATGAAGAATCACTATATGAATAAATCACCAACCCCATGGAATCTAAAGAAATCAACAACCCTATCAACTTATAACTGGAAGTAAAAAATCCCATGGTGACAAATAACCTTCCGACCACTCTATTAACTCCGACCATTCGCCATCACCATCACCACCACCAATGCCAGAGACCCCTCACAATCCAAAACCACCATCTTCACCACCACAGTATGCACAAAAGCTACAAGCCCCACTGATGAAATTCATCCAGTTAACCCAGCCACAACAGAATATCAGTCTACTAAAAATATGTAGACTAAAGAGAAACAAATAGAGCAGCAACAACTAGCATCAGTACCAATAGGACTAGTGGTGGTCCATCACTCTAAACACAAAATCAAAATAAAACAAAAGAAGAAAAGAGAACAGCAGCAGACACAACATGTACCGATAGCTGTCCACCTTCATCAACTAGGGTCAACTACTGCATTTGACACACCAAAACTTAGAGATGGAGAACCGAACCAACTATTGGGAGCACTCAATAAAGAGGATGCACCAAGAAATCAAAGAAGAAGAGAAAAGATAGAAAAACTTCAAGAAAAACAAGTCGAATTCCTGACCAAATGCAGGAATCTAACACAAACAGTTCTACCAGGGATAACAGAGACCGACATAGACAAACCATTGGAGAGAACATACCAATTGTTGGAAAGTGTCATGTCGAACCTCCAGACACAAATTCAGGCCAATAAATATGAGCAAAAAGGAGAGACTTCCGCGCTACTGAGACATCAGTACACAACATTTTTAGAAGCTCACAAGGTACTGCAGGAGCATTTGGACGATTCTATCACTACATAAGAAGTACTGCGAAATTGGTATACTTATTATGGACAAGTATTCCAGCGGGATCGAGAGACTTGGTAACATATCAAATCATTAGAAAATAAACAAGGTCTAGAGAAAGCAATGAGGAGCACATTACAAAATCATATTGTACCGGAGACAACAAAACTTGAAAAATTGGAAAAACAAGCACATCAGTGGATGAATCAAGCACTACCTAGCCTCAACACACTTGATAAATTTTTTCCATGAATGCAAATATTACTCGACACAGCAGAGGGAAAAATTCAACTGTTGGGGATCGACATGATCAATATCATAGGCCTATCAATACAAGAGAAGATGTCAATTCTATCAAGCATTACAACCTTAACCATCAACTAGCCATTACAATAGAATCCATTATGGAGATATGTGTAAAGAAATGACCATCCATTCGACTGCACAACCCATGAAGACAGAGCAATTGGAATAAAATTACTTCAGACAAGATGTTTTTGCCTCCCCTATTTCTTTGGGATGAAGAAATATTTTGTTCCTGGGGGAGATGTTGGAGGAGCTAGTCGGTGAGCCAACTAGACAAGTTAGCTAACTAATTAGAGATTAGGTTGACTTCCAAAGGTCATGTCAGTTGAATGGACCAACAAGTAGTTATTCATAACTGTTTTGTAATCATATATAATAAGATGTGACCCAGATACGAACTTGGTTCGGTTTGATGTTTGTATGAACCCATATGTGTTTTGTATAATATAAAGTTGTTATTCAATCTACTATCCGTGTCTCTTGTCTCTGTATGATCATATGACTTTTTTATGTGTATTATTGGTAACTTATTAATCAAAGTGATTACAACAGTATATGTTGTCACGTAACGTAATGTAACACTACACCATGTCGGCTAAAAAACGAAAAAAAAGAACATATAAAACAACATGTTGGCTTAGTTTATCAAATAATAGTCAAATCAAATAATTAAAAACCCAAAATGAAAAGTAATAAAATAAAAAATTATAATAAAATTAAAAGTAATTAAAAAATACAAGATTATAAAATTAAAAATTAAAACCAACATTGATCCATCTTAAGCCCAAACTTACATGTAATTTTTTTAACATGTAAAAATTTTAAGATAACTTAATTTTATAGTACCTAAGGAAATTGGATCCCTCTCGGTGCTTGGTAGATCCAGGTTTAAGATGGATCTATGTTGGTTTAAACACTTATTCTTGACCTAATTGATAACCAACTTAGAATATCCAATAATTATTATAAGCTTCATCCCAAATCCATGGGATTTTCTAGCTCAACAGAAAATGTCTCATATTCAACAACATTGTTTCCTATTGGTAACAAAGTCATACTTCAACTTGCACGATGCTATACCTCAAATCGGAAATTCTATGTTTGTAACGACAGTTAAAAAATAGGACACTTAAACTGTCATTGTAAATTTACAAAAAGTACATTTATGTATGGAATATCCAATTATTTGAATCTTATTTTGTGGCCCTAAGCATTAGAAGTGAAAACCCATCTCCTTCACATTCATTATGAAGGGTTTCAACCTTAAAAATGGAAATTCACACCCTATATTTGAACTAGAAATGTCATGTCCCTGTTGGGGCTCCAACCCTAAAGGTCCTTAGTTTTGGTAACTCCGCAGTTTTTGAGGAAGTATAAGCGGAGTTACATCCTAAAATAGTCTTAGGGGTGTCGCGGGTGGGTCGAACCCCCTTTTTGTAACTAACCCTTGGGTTAAATCCAGGGTTAGGGTTTTGGGCGCCCATGGTTTAAGACCAGGGTTTTGTAACAGTGCGCTATATAAATAGGCACTTATGTAAAGAAGTAGGGTTAGGTCTTGAATGATTATCTTATGAATCTATTGTAATGCGAAGATAAGAGATTGCATAAGGGTTTTTGTAAGAAGGTTAAGTCCCAGCTGTGTGCGCAGAGGGGTTTTGTGGGTAAAAAGGAAGATCTGCAGCTGTGTGCGCAGAAGCTTGCTGTTGAGTGCGCGGCCTTGAGAACTAAAGGGATCTGCAGCTGAGTGCACAGATCAGAACTGTCATTTTAGTNGCACTGTTAAGTAAATAACTACTAAAGTAAGACTGCTGTTAATAACTAGCTTCGCTGTGAATTCCCAGATAAGGGTTGTGCAAGTAACTGTTTATTTATCTAATTGTGAAGCTGCATAATTTATATTACAAGCATTCTGTTAAGTGATTATTAATTGTTAAAGACTAAAGGTACAGTAAGATTCTCTCTTCTGCTTGTAGAAACCTGATTCTGCGGCACCCCATGAGCTGTTCTCTCAATATGAAGGTGCCACAAACTTCAGTGCTGACATGCATCATGTTTTCATTCAAGCCCGTGCAGATCCAACACATTAGTGGTTTAAGTTACCATATGTAGTAACCAAAACAAACATCCTGGGAATAGTTCAACAATGGCTAGCTGACTGGTTGAAAGATGCAGGAAAGAAACCCACTATTCCAGTTCCCCCTATTACCCAGACAGGCGCAGGTACCAGTCAGGCATAGCAGCAAATTCCACTAGAAGACAACAAAGACCTAAGCGACTCGCAGCAAGAGGGAAACGACCAAGGCGGAGATGGTAACCACGGATAAGAGGATGAAGAGTCGGCCAAAACTCTATCCAATCTTAATCGATATTCCTAGAAGCATATGTATCCACTCCACTTACCCATTATGTTTCCATGGGTTCAAGTGGGAATTAATTATATCTGGGGACTAATTAAAATAATAATAAAAATTGCCTAGTGAAAAAAAATTGTAAAAATTCATATGAGGAAAAATTTTCGACTTGTGGTTTGGAATTATAGATAGGTGTGAAAGGGTCCCAAGGGGTTTTATTATTTCTTATCATAGTGTTCAAAAGGTTAAATAGGCACTTGATTCAAGTTTGAACCAAATCTGGCCCATTTCCATAAAATAGGGAAATCCCATGATTTAATGGAAGTTGTTGGAATTCTACATTGGGAATTAGATCTAACCTCCCTTGAGTTATTTATGAATTTTAATGATGAATATTGAGTCCAAGAGGTATAAATCATCCTTTTGGATCTGTAGGTGTTTGAACGGGGACGCACTTGTGGAGGTTCATTGAAGAAATTGTCAAACCCAAGCATCTTTGACTATATCTCTTCAGAGGAGTTGGAAGTTGGTTGATGGTTTGGGGAAACATGCTCTATTATTTACCATGGTATTTTATTATGGTTTTAGGGATCCTATAAGTCTTTATAAGCATAATATATCACACTTCCATGGGTTTTCTAATTATGATATTGAAATTATTGTGAGTTTACTTGAGCAATTTCTAGAGCTTAGGATATGTTCCCCTTATTATCCATGATTGTGATGGGCCCTTCACCTTTATATTGAGTAGTGGATTACTCATATCCATTCACCATATGTAATGGATATTTTTATAGTAGTGGTACCTATTTTTTGTGGTGCTGGTAAATCATATGTCACACTTCGTTGATGTCAGGATTTCTATGTATTTTTGGGTGTTCTAGTGAAGATATCTTGTTGTAGAAGAGACATTGGTATCCATTGGATGAAGAGAAAAACATATGGTGTATTTTTAAACTCTAAATAAATATAATAATAAATCTTGAGTTCTTTTCCTAATTTTATGTGTCTTTGTGTATCTTTAAAAATTGCCTATGCTCTTTTTGGGGTTAAACCTGACTAGTTTTCCCTTTCAAATTGAAAAATTTGCTTCTGGGTGTCCAAATGAAATATGAAGGTACCCAGATGTATATAATACAAAATTGGACCATAAAGTACCCTATTTATAGAAAATCGTGAGCCTTAAGGGTGTTTTTGGGAGACTTGGAAATCACCTTCATATGTAGTCTTGATCTAGTAACTTTCATTCCCAAAGATTCTTTTGCCCAAATAGACATATGAATGTGTTTTCATACATTCCTTATGTATACCCTATGATACCAAATACTAGATACATATTCTATAACCTTTCCTTAAGTTCCAAAACCTCCTACCTACTCGGATGTCAATTTTTAGTGTCTCGCTTGCCTCTTTAAGCTAGTGTGCCTATTCCCTTACTAATTTTGGCCTAGGTACATTACAGTGGTATCATAACACTTTACTGTATCCTTATGTGGAATCCATTTATGATTCCAAATATAATATAAACTCCTAGGAGGGACAATCCTAGGAAACCAACTCTAGAAAGGAAGGAAGATCGAGATTCCATTGAAGTGGAGATCCAAGTAGAAGAGGAGGCTCCAAGTATGGAAACGAATTAGAATGAAATGAGGTATTATTTTCATATCATGTCACAAAATGTTGGGGATTTATCAAATTCCATTTCATCCATGACCCAAAAAATTACACAATCCATAGTGCAACTGGGATCCCAAATTCAAGAAGGGAAGAGCCATAGTCCCCATTGTGAAGGGAATATACTTTATGGTGAGACTCATTTCTCAATAACAGGGTCTCAAAATAGACCATATGATTCCATAGAATAACCTGAAGCTCCATTGGATAAACCTTTCAATGATTTATTTCCTGATTCAGGTGGTGAAGGTATAGGTGAATACAAAGCCTTCCAAGAGTATCATTATAATCCAAGAGGACTAAGAGGAGGCTACAGGGGACTAGCCCCAAATCAGGAGCTACAAAATGTAATGAATAATATCACACTTCCAAACTTTGATTAATCCCTAATTATGGATGCTGATAAATGGATCAAAAATATTGATACTTACATCAAGTTGAATCCCTTGGCACCAAGAGATCAACTCAAGATGGATGTACTCCACCTAGCAAGAGACACACATAAATGGTGGCATCATGGAAATACCAATTTGGGCCATAGGCATGTGTTGTAGCCATGTGGAATGAATAGTTACCATTCATACATATTATATATTATATAACCAATGATACAAATAAGAGACAATTAATGGTATATAGAAAAACAAGTATTTCTATTACTCAAGAAGAACACATGCAGTGTTGATTACATAGATATCTAACTCTCTAGCCTATTTATATGATTTACAATATGTTACATAACTACCTGTTAGTTCAACTAACTGACATAAACTATGAGTCCAACATAATCTATTGTTATACTTTACAAGTAGTCAACCAAAGGACCTCGTCGGCTAGCCTACTTAGGCTCTTCCAACATCTCTCCCACCTCAAAATATTTCTTCGTCTCGAAGAAATGAGGAGATGAAAAATGTATTGTCTGAGTAACCAAAGAAACATGCTTCTCTTATTATGGAATGTTGGTACTGGTAGAATTATTTTTTTGGACACACACTTTGACAATGGCTTCGGTAGATACGAATAATTGGTGCTAAAATTCTCCCCATGCGTGGAGTGCATTATGGATGTCAATTGTGAGAGTGGTTAGGATCGACAAGTTCTATATATTTTGATGCATATATAGGTCTAGGATGTTGATCATGTTTGGTCCTAGCAATTGAGTTTTTCATCGGTAGTAGAAAGTAGTCATTAGAGTTGTGGTCTGATATTGTCAATATTAGACATACTAAGTCAGGCTTGGTTGATCCACTGATGTTCTTGCTTCTTTATTTTTTCTAAATTATTGATTTCCAAGACAAGTTTATCATCAATGGTTTGGGACATTACTTCACTAGTAACTAGTCAGTGTTGTTATAGTGAACTGATGTGTCTTCTACATTTCTTCAAATACATGGTTGTAGTAGGTGTACCAAATCTGCAAAATGTATGTAGTGACAACATATTCTGAGGCATAATATACTAACATGTTGTGTGATGTTGTAAATGTCATGTATTGATTTATTATTAAGACATAGGTTTCCTCAACCTGATCTTGTCGCATTTTTTTCAAATTCTCCTGGAGGGTCGACACAACACTTTCAAATATAACGTAGGATTTGTAAAGAGGCTTGTTAGAGTTGGTACCTGGTGGAATTGTGATAATATGTCGCACTTGGCCAAACATGTGGTTTTCTCTACTTTTAACTGTTCACTATGCTCTTTGGCCTTCACTCTTCTATGCTTGTATTCTAGATCAATTGCATCAGTATGTAGATCTATTTCTTCTTATTTAGCTTTATGTGGGTCAAATGTGGCTATTGGACCAAATTTGTCTATATGTACTAAAAGGTTTGGTTGTTGTTGTAATTGTTGTAGGCATTTCTACTGTTTATGTTGTTATTTCTCTTGTTTCTTTTTCCCTTTTATTTTATTTCTTTTTATTCTTTATTGGTCTTTATTTTGTTTCTCAGTCTTTGTATGTTTTTTTGTTGTACTCTATATATTTGTTGATTTATTTTTACTCTGTTTGACAGCTAGGGTTGTATCAACAGGGCTAGGTAGGAGGATGTTAGTACTGCCATGATGAATTGGGATATTGGATGAATTGTATTTCATAGTGGTTGATGACAGTGACGGAGGTGAAGGAGGAGACATAGGCAAGATAGGATCGTTGGTTAGTCTTGGTGTCTCATGCGATAAGTATATTTCAACATTTCTTGTTGAAGAAGGTTCAGAAGTCGGTTCTAGAGGCTGTAATATGGTATCTAGGGGATCGACAGTGGGGTTGAGTGAGCGCACTTTATTTGATGAATATTTTTATGTTGGTGTTGAATGGTCAACATGTCTGGGGATGAAATATGAACTTTTTTCTGCCACAATATTAATTTGTAGGTCAAGATTCATTTGTAATATGTTTTCAATATATCTGACAATTTGTGCTTGAGAGGTGGATGGTGGTGGAAGGTCGGCAAGGTGAGGTTTAGGGATGGCTAAGTTAGACTTTTGACGTTCCTTGAATAAGAGTGGTATTTTTACTATAATCGTTTTCCAGTCTGGTAGAAGAGATGGAAGTTGGTTGATAAACTATTGTAGGTCATTATCCTTTTGAATTTGTGCTCTTAATGGAGCAGGTAGATTTTTCAAATACCGAGGGTTTAGGATTATGTGTGGTGATTTTTGAAGTTGGTATAACTTCATCTTCAACAAATGGATTCAGGGATGGAGGTGGTGGACTGTGGATGAGATCGATAGGTGGTGTAGCAGCAACTTAACTTTGTTTGAAATTGCCGCATGGTCGGTCTGGTCGTTGTTCCTCTTCTGTGATGAATTTTCCTATTTTCTCTTCTACAGGGATCTTATGTTTGGTCGCATTTTCTAATATCAGTGTGTTGCATTGTTGAATAAATAGAAATTGTCATGTTCATTTGGTTCCTAAAAGATAAGCTTACACTTTCCTTTTCCTTGTGTTGTACTATTTTTTTTGTTGTTCTTTAAATAGTTTGTCGGCCACTTGACATATATTTTTACTTGTGAGGGTGTACTCTGAAAGTGGAGTATCCGACTGAGTGATTTCATATGATTGTTCTTCTAGATCATGTGGATGATGTTCGGATGTTAAGGAAATCCCAAGAGGGTTGATATCTCCATTCTGGTCAGGAAAGAGCATAAATGTATTTAAATGGATATGGATTTCATAATATTCTTCCTTATCTACATCATGTAAGGGTTCGCCCATTAGTTGATCGAATCATTTTTCTATTGGTGGTATTTCCAATATTGTATTGTATTTTTGACAAATCTCATCGAAAATTTCCTCGACCAATTGATAGAAGTTGAGTTCTTTTGTTGCTCATGTAGCTCCTTGCAAATAACAAACTGACGTGTGGTCTAGCGCAAGTTGGATATGTGCAGTCAATGGTAGATTTCATTGGAAATTATGAGGTACCCACCATCTAGTTGTTTATAATTTTAGAGCTTGAAACAATTTGTACAGCCAAATTTTGGTTGTTCTAGCTCTCAGTAGGAAGTTGTTGGGGGAAAAGGATTTGAAATTCCACATTATTGATCCTTTTAGTGTAGTGAAGTATTTTTCTATGACTGTTCATAGGTGGTACATATCTATCTATATTATTAGTGAAGGAAAATGGACTTTTTCTCCCTCCTGTTGGAATTTTACACAAATATTCTAAACAATTTCAGCTAGGTGTTTGTCCCAGCGGTATAGTTTTCTTGTTTTCGCCACATCCTGGATTGCCTCAAGCATATCAAGCTTAAGGTAATATCCTTAGCTTTTTCTTGCTATGGCCATCAACACAACTTTTGCAGTTATTTTTGTGTTCCATATAGGATTTGGTTAACTATGTCTAACCCTCTTGAATTCTTCCCTGCAGGCATGCTGGTTAGTTATTTCAACAAGGATGGATTTAGTCGAATGAGTATGACATCTCCTTTGTTCGATAGTCCAGTGATTTGGCTGATCAAGTCACCATTAAGTTTGACAGGGGTGTCGAAATATAAATTCCCATTGTGGAATCAGCTAATGATAAACTGGGAAACAACTTCTTTGTTCTTGCAAAGTTCTCCATAAAGGTGTATTCATATAATTTAGTATTGTGTTGGCTATTGATTTTTGTGCTTCCTCTCTCCACTGGATACTTGCTTATGTTCCCCATTCTCGAATTTCATTCCAGAATCATTTCCATTGTTGTTCAATCACTTTAGCATTGTGGATATTGTGCAGTCTACTTTCTAGGGGTGTGCTGGATTTTTCTAGTTGTCTGATTTTTTGTTATTGTGGATATCGTAGTTGTTGTCAACTTCTTTGGTTCCATTTTGTTGATAGGGTGACTTGGTTCATTATTTTTTTATAGGATCAAGTTTCTCCAAACTTTGATGCTTAAGTTCTTCATAGAATAACATCGAAGTCTCTTCTCACGTTGTATTTATAGCAAAGCTTCCTTATGTGGCAGAATGCGTATTAGGTGGTGGCATTAATTGCGGTATTGATAATGGAATTAAATTTGAAATACAGTTCTTCGATGTTTCTTTCAAGGTATGTCGTCTTTTCTGTTCTAGGTGTTGATTTTCATGATGACTTGATTGGACCATTTTGTGTTCATGGTTTCTGTCTATATAATGATCATTTGTTAAGCTGTGTAAGTGGGTTTCATGTCAATGTGGTTAGAATTCTTCATGCCTTCTCTTCTCATATCGTCATTCATACTTCCCTACTTGTGTTTTAATACTTCCTTCCTTAATTTTGTCAGTATGATTCCTCCAGTCTCTTTTCATGCTGATATTTCCATATATTTTCTTATGTTTATATATATATTATTTTTTGTATTGCTTTAGTTGGGCCCTATTTACAAGTTTTTGAAACACGTTTCCTTGTACTATTTTTAGTCGAACCAATCTGTAAGTGTTGGTTTCTTCCACAATGTATGGACCCATCAACTCGATGTATACTTTCTTAGGTTTCCCTTTTACCTAGATATTGTATAATAATGCAGGGTCTCCAACTGATAATTTTTTGTTTTTTATATTTCTATCATACCAAGCTTTTTTTTGTTGCTTTTGGATTTCTTGGTACTACATTGCGATTAGTCGGTGTTCTTCAAGTTTGGATAGTTTCTATAGTCTGTCTTTCCTTGCATTTTTGACGTCTATGTGCATTATTTTGGAAATCATAGGAGTTTGTTGACGAAAATGTAAGGGTACAATCGCTTCTTGTCCATAGACAAGTCAGAATTATGTCTAACTTGTCGATATTTTGTATGTTGTTCTGTATTCCCATAATATGGCAGGTATCTTGTCATCACAATCATCTTTGTTAGTACTACATATTTTCATTAATCCTATAGTTAATGTTTTGTTGAAGGCTTCAATTGCACCATTAGATTTGGGATGACATGATTTGCTTTTCCAATGCTCAATCACAAATTCTTTTGTCAAAGTGGTGATTTTTTTGTTTACAAAATTTGACCCCTCATCAATGATCAAGGTGAATGGAAAACAAAATATTGTGACAATGTTATAATATATAAATTTAGTGGCTATCTCACTTTATTGAGTTTCGACGGGTTTTTCCTCCGCCCATTTGGTAACATATTCGACTGTGGTGATGATATATCTTACTCTCGTTCGTCTAATAGGTGTCAAAAATGTCTCTATGAAATAAATCACCCATATTTCAAATGTTAATCTTGTGTTTACAAATATTAAATGAATTTTCATGCTTGGTAGAGATCGATCGAGTCATTGGCATCGGTCACACTTGTTCATGATTTCTCGAAAATATCTTTTTATGGTCGACTACCATAATCCTGATTGTTGGGTTTTTCTTACTATTGTGTCACCTTGAAAGTGACCTCCTACTGAGCCATAATGTGCTTCAATGATTATAACTTGTCTTTTGTGATCGAGAACACATCGTTGTAAAACATCGTCTGCTCCAAGCTTTTATAGGAATCTGTTCATTATTGTCTATAATGCAACCTTCATCGCCAGGATTTTCCTTTTCATTTTCATTCATTCCTCCCGGAGCTTGCTCTTCTTCTAGAAATTGAGCAATATCTGCTAGTTCGTATGGTGCAAATTTGATTCTAAATAGGTGAGCATTTCGTAAGTCATCCTCAATTCTAGTCGGTTCTTTAGTTATGTCTATTCTTGACAGGTTGTCAGGTCTGACATTGGTTTTTACTGGTTGAACTACGACTTCAAATTTAAATTCCTGAAATAATAATAACCAACGACAAATTATCCCATTATGTAGAGGTTTATTAACCAAGTATTTTAGTGCTTGGTGGTCTGTGTAGAACACAAATGGGTTAGCTAGTAAATAGTGTCCATATTTATGGAGTGTGAATACCATTATGAGTGCTTCCCTCTAGTTGTCAAATAGTTCCTTTCAACTTTATTTAATTTTCTGTTGCTGTAGGAATTTGGATAGTCTATTTCCTCATCACCAGGTTGAGTTAGAATTGCACCAATTTCTACTCCCGAAGCATCAATGTGTACGTGGCATTTGATCGACCAATTTGGAAACCTTAGTATAGCTGCTTCGACTATTTTTTTGGTTAATATGTCGAATTATATACAACATTCGTTGATCCAGTGGTACTCTTTATTTTCTTTTAATATCTCTTCCAACAGATAAGTCATGTTGGGGTAGTGCCGAATAAATTTCCTATAGTATCCTGTATGTCATAGAAAAACTCTTACTATATTGGATTGATCGGTGGTTTTAGGTCAATAATGATTTTAATCTTTGCAAAATCTACTTTAATTCCTTATTTGCACACTACATGTCCCAACAAGATTCCTATCGGGGTGGAAAATATGCATTTTTTTAATGTTTAGAGATAATTAATTTTTTCGATATCTCTCTAGCATGAGCTTTATCCACTTGCAGTGATCATTCAATATGGAATAAATTGTCCAGACATTAAAATATACAGCCATAGTTTTGTAGATATATTCTTGAAATGATTTAACGACAATTATTGAAAACATAGTGTTACCACCTAAGTTGTACTTAGTGGTTTTTATCAAGTGAGCCCGGTGAACCGGACAGGGCTAACTTGTTCGGACTTCAAAAAGACCTTTGGAAGTACTTCTGGGAAGTGCTTGTTGTACTATATCACATGTTCATACCCCATGAGGGAATTGTAATAAATGTTCTAGCATGATAGTGTCTGTAAAAGAATCGGTCTCTTAGACTTTATTTGTCATTCCGATCAGCCCAAGGTGTTTTTTCCCTTGGTTATTATTGGTTGTTGAACAAATGACTGATAATTTCGGAGTTTTTCACTCCATACCTCCAAATTTGGGGTGGTCGGCTTGGCATTTAGGCCTATTGAGGTTATTAGAGTCTATGTGTCAATGTATAAACATGCTAGACATCATTTTTGAGTCATATGAACATGTCTAAGTCCCCCTAGGTGTTTTTCAATTTTTCAATTTTTTAGTTTTTTCAAACTTAGGCTATTTTTTAATAGTTTAATTGGAAAAGTTGATTTTGTAATAAAAGTGGGCCAAATAATCAGTTTCAGTTATGTAGGTGCTCATTTTCAAGCTAAGAGCACCATGTAAACCCATGGACCCACTGTTTCCTAGTTTTGAGTGATTTTCCATCACTCAGGTCAGAAAGCCCCAAAAATCAATTATTGATTATTTTAATTAATAAATTGATGAATAATGGAGAAAATCCAAAATCATAAATCAATGGATTCTCAGCCGATTTGATTGAAATCAGTCAGATCTGAAGCAGATTGACTGGATCTGACAAATCCTTGACTAAAGGAGGTGATCAAATCAGATCTAGAGTTGATATTGAGCATCCTTTATGAGGAATTTCACCCTCCCTCTCTCCTCAACATGTTTTTGGCTCAACTGGATGATTTTTGGTGGATTCTTCAGTTAACAGGTTGAGGTGTCAGTCAGATCAGCCCCCCGATTGACAGTTGCACTCAGTGAGACTCAGATCTGGCTCAACTAGACATAGATCAGGAATTGATGGACTCTCCATCAGTTGATTTCACTTGATTCCATGAGTAATTGCGCCCCCCCGGGATAGATGGCCTACAAATTGTATATATCCAAGCACAGCCTCCTCTTCCAAGCCAGTTAGAACTGGGATTGAGGTGCTGTTGCTCTTGTACTATATTGTTTTTTCATTCTGGAATAAAGAAGCTTTGGAGGCAATATCTATGGTGTAATGCTCTTCATGTGTGGATGTTGATTGTCAAATGCTTATGAGGTATAATCTGCTTTTGTTTATCATTGCTTTGCTGGTTAATTGTTGGCCTTGAACGAGAGAGATCCTCCTGTTAGGGTAAGAGTTTATTCTAGTTTTATTTATGCTCTTACTGCTGCTTGTTCTAGATCTATTGGATTTGTATGTATTTTAAGTTTAATTGCATGCTTTCCAATCATCTCTTTCGGCAGCACCTATGTTTTAACCATCTGTTTGTGCAAGGGTTTTCAAGTTGCAGGTGATCTCGCTGGTAGAAGAGGTTGATCTGGTTTGAATATTCCTCATCTTCAGTATCTTATGAATGAAATAGTCCCTTGGTGTTCCACCAAATCAGAATCCAAAGCCCAACATTCCCAGGCTTCAAACACTCTTTCTCTCTCTTCCTCCTTTAAAAATTATTAAACTTTCCTCGAACTGGTTACTTTAAGGTTTCTTTTTAAATCTGATCTATCTCATAAATAAAAGAATACATAGATCTAATTAGAAATATCCCTTCAAATTTCTAGATCTTAGTTTCATTGTGCACATAAAGTTCAAATTCAAGAGATCTAGCTAAATTGCCTTAGTTTCGCAAGTAGTTTATTGAAAAATTCATAGCTTGCTGTTAAGGTAGTTTCATTTGCTGTTCAATAATTTCAATATTCTGCAATCAGTGCCTTTAATTGGCTGCACAAACAGAAAGCCAAGATCCCAAGGAAAGCTTGCTTTCCTTGGTTCCTTTTTCGTCGGTTTAGCTAGTTTAATTTCATTAATTTTTTGAGATAAAGTAGGCTGACCCAAAGGCACTCTTAAAGTGATTTGGGGCATTTTTTATTCTAATTCACTCACTTTCATTTAGCAGGTCTGACAGAGAAGAAATGAAGCTTCTGTCCAAAGTGGCTTTTGGAGCGCTCAAATCCCCCCAAGGGTCTCTCTTTTGTCACATAATTTGTAATTTTTTTTGCATAAACTGTAATATCTTGGTTTCAGCCTGTATAAGGACCAAGAAAGATCTATTTTATCAGTTCTTTGATGTTGTAACCTCTGTAATAAAATCATCCTTTGAATAGGCTCTTTCGAGCCCATTCCCCATCCCCCCTGGGGGGATTCGCATCGGTGCCATTTTCATCGTTTTCTGCTTATTTCCTTTTACTAGAATTGATCTGATTTGTAGGGTAGTATATTTGATCTTATTGTTAATTCCATATTCCATATCTTACTTTCAAAAGTAATCATAATACTTACCCCACGATTTCCCGAGTGACCCGAAAGGGGAAAGAGATTCGTGTTAGGATTAATCAGAAAACTAGATTTGTATAGTTGTTTTATTTTTTCTATCATTTGTTTATCAGCAGCTTTAAAATAACCCCTCCTCGATTCCCTGATTGAGATCCACTTGGATCGAAAGGGGTTCTTGGAGGATTTTCTTTTAAACAATAACACATCTCTTAAAAACTTATTAAAATTTACAAGAATCCAGTGTGTATGCTCTGCACTTGGCTGCGGTTCATCCGATCAGTCAAGCTATATCAAAAGCACTTGGGTGACTAGCATAATTAGGACTCACCCTCCCCAATTAACAAACCATCAGGTGAAAATCCAACACCTCGATCGAACCTTTATGGTGGCAAAATACCCAAAGGAAGAGGGAACCTACTGAAAAGTGACCTCGGGGCACCGATCTCTGTCACACCCTAATGGGTGTGTTACGAACATAGCCCCAGAGACTCCATTTCAGCCCACATATTCCTTGCGGGTAGCCGTATAGGTTTTGTTTTGGACATACTCCAAGTACTCTCGGGTATATCTGGAGTCCCCCCTTAGCCTAATTTAATCAATTCATACTTCAATTTTAACTTAAAACATACCAAGATGCAATCGCAAAACATTCACTCCAAACACATGCAAGCACACTGATCTATTTTGACTCCATTTTTAAGGCACTAGTATTTTTTGCTTCATATATATATTGTGTATCAACTTTGTGCTTTCGTGTGTATCTTCATATCTTGTCATCTTGATTGTTTATAGTTAAAATATTCAAACTCCTAAATAACTGATTCAGTACAACATCATTACACTAAGAAATCATCCTTAGTAACTTAATAGGGTCTACCCCCCTTGGCTCCGTTAGGAGTTGAGCCTAAATGGAGGAGTCAAGAACAAGGTGACAGCCTTGACTCAAGACTTGCCCCCAAGGACACACCGAGTGGCTTGAAGATTTCTGCCACGTGATCTAGGTGTGTGAAAAGGCAGCAACACATAGTTGGTGTTTTTTTAAGCCCAAATGGCATAACTTTATATGAAAATGAGCCAAACTCGCATACAAATGTGGTGTTCTTTTAGTCTTCCTTAGAAATAGATACCTGATCTAAAAAAGCCATCTGTAAACTAATAACACTCGTGTCCTGCGACTTCATTAAGAATTCCATTGGCAAAAGGAGTATAAAATGGGTCTATGAGAATTAATTTATGAAGTTCTCGAAAGTTGACACATATTTGTAGATGTGTGAGATCATGATTTTTAGGTTGGAGAACCATTGGGATTTCCCATTTTGATTGGCCAATAGGGTAAATAATTCCAGCGGAAAGCATACTATCGATTTCTTTCTTGACTATTTCCTTATATTTGTGTGCAATTTTTTATGGTCTTTTTTACTGGTTTTTCATCGGGTTTGGTGTCAATTTTTATTTCGCCCATTTATTGAACAAGTCATTTTAAATCTTTCTAATCCCAAGAAAAAACGTCCTGAAATTATTTTAAAAAATTGACGATTTCTACTGTATGTTCCTCGTTCCAATAATCACCTATTTTTCCATTTTAGGTATATCATCATTGAATATATCTACTTCTTTTAACTAGAATTTTGCATCCATCCATCCCGGTTCTTTTATTTCATTGATTTGTTGGTTACCTTCTTTAAATTGTGAAAATAATGGTGGGAAGTATGCTACTGATAATCTTTGAAGGTCTTCTTTTTCTGATTTTTCAACTTTAAATATCGTTCTCACTAGTTTTGAAGTTTCTGGATGTTTTGTTTTCCATTTAATTCTTTTTCCTTTTGTTTTTTATATTTCCAATTGAAGTCTTTTTGAACTTTGGATTTTGGTCAATTTTACGTTGTTACATGTAGCATTTTGTCAAACCAGTTAATGCTCTTTTGTTGGTACCTTATTTCTTGTTAGTTGTAGGAAGCTCTTGACCTGGTTACTTGCACTAATTAGTGACTTATCATGTGGTTCAAATTTCAAGTCTTTTACAAAGTTTTAGTTGATATTTTTCCAAGTGAATGTTTCTCCTCTTGATTCCTCCAATTTATACCACCTATTTGGTAAATCGTCAATTGTAATCGGAAACAAGTGTGGCCATGTTCTTTCATCTTTGTAGCCCAATTTTCTCCATTCTCGTTCACAAATGTTAATGTGGTTCTCTGAATCTTTCCCTTGTGTAAATATTGGAATATTTTCTTTTGTCGTGAGTTTTTTACCTCTGAATCTTTCAACAAAGTATGTTGATGTCATGGTCCAAGTTTGTAGTCTCGACTGATGTGTATCCCACCATATTGCGGCTTGTCCTGTAAATTTCTCAACTAGACTTTATAGTCAACCTTGTTCACCTATGTTTTTCAATACTTCTTCGATATGAGAATCTGGGGATTCACATTCTTTGTATCTCAGCGGTGGGCTAGTCGATGGTTCATTTTTCATGGGATCCAAGGTTCAATAATCTCTGATTTTTCTTTCAATTTTTTTTGGATGCTAATGATAGAAAAGAACTGTTTTGTTTTCTTTTTAGAAATGGCTTCAATTGTCTAGTAGTATCGTGCTTGTAGTTCATAGTTTTCTATCTGCCAATCGTAGAGTTCAACATCCAAATTATATCCAATTGATTCAGGATTCTCTAGATGGAGTTCACCATATGCGTTTTGTTCAGTATAATCTTCACATTAGAGGAAATTTCAACTCAAAATGGGCCTTTTAACTTTAACTCAAATTCCATGTTCTCATGTGTTAGCCAATGAAATTACTTTAAATTTGAAATACTGTATAGGTCTTAAACACTTTTTTAATATAAATTTGGGGATAGATATCATTAAAAAAAACATAAAAAAAACTACTTTTTTTGTTTGTATTTTCCACATATCTCCCCGTGTTTTTACTCAAATTTCAATCGGGAGAGATCGTTGGATGCAGAATTAAATTATGCATCCAACGAGTACCCACTCGGCATACTTTTGACGGACCCCTCTACCCCAAAAACAAGAAATACCTGAAAAAAATGTGATGATGATGTCATCATCACATTTTTTCAGGTATTTTTGGGGTAGAGGGGTCCATCGAAAGTATGCCGAATGGGTACTTGTTGGATGTGGAATTTAATTCCACATCCAACAAGCTCTCCTAATCAAAATTTGTGTAAAAACATGGGGATATATGTCGAAAATACAAACAAAAAAGTAGTTTTTTCTTTTCTTCCTCCAAAATTAATAAATATTATTTTATTATTTTAACTATTATTTTATTAATTTTTTTAGGAGGGCCATTTTGAGTTGAAATTTCCTCTAATGATTGTTCTTTATTTGATATAGTTGTCAGGTACCAACATTTTCATCAATTGGTTATGTCCAAGGTTCTCCTTATGACAGGTGTATTGGTACAATAATTTTCTGTCCATTTCCTTTTAGTTTAATTATTTCTTTTTCCAGTGATATTGAGGATTTCATTTTTCTTCCCCATGGCCGACCAACTAGTGCAAGGAATGAACTATATCCTTCCTTAGGATTGATGATTTCAAAGTCGACTTGGCTTGTGATGCCTTTGATGGTCATGTCTACAATTTTCCATACACCAATTGGTTTGATTATACCTTGGTCAACTAATTTTAGGTAGCTGTCTAAATCATGTAATTGTGGTCTACCAAGATGTTCCCATGTGTCGTGGGTCATAATATTGGCTTGCGAATCGAATTTGAGAATGACTTGTCAGATGCGGTAGCCTTCAATTTCTAAGTCGACAAGGGGATCTGTATCATTTTTATCTTTCTGGTTTAGTATACATATATTTTTAGATTGTTTTTATTCATCAAACTTGTTTTCATATTGTACATTAGATATATCAATTTTGTGATAGATTCTTCTTTAGTTATTAATTTGATTAGTTCGTCAATAGCTTCTTGTTGAGATTCTTCATAGTCTTCTTTTGATGTAGAGTTACAATATGTAGATTCTCAGTTTGGATAATATCATACTGAAGAACACTGGAAATATGTTACCATTCTCCTTATTATTATTATTTTCAAGCATAGTAGGGAAATCCTATAAGAAGTGATCACCTACTCCATAGTTTGTACAAAATTATATGTTTTTTAGATATTTCTAAGGACATTCTGCATGACAACGTCCTTCATTGAGGCATGTGTAGCACCAAATGGGTTGATGTGGTCAATTTTCTCATTTTACATTATTTCAACCTCTTCCTTGGAATCCCCCTCATTGGAAGAAGTCGTTCTTCCATCAATCATATTGTCGATTGTCATATATTGTATAATTATTGTTCCTATCCTTTCGGTCATTTATATTTTCATTCCTTTCATTATTGTCATTCTGGTTAACAACATTGGTCTGATATTGCATGATAGTTATTCTATTTTTCAAGTTTAGTTGGAACTCTATTGTGGAATGAATTTTAACTTCACATATAATGCACCAACGAGCTTTATCATTCTTCATGTTGTATGGGAAATATTTTTCATATGTGAGTCATTCTATTGGAAGATGTCACAAAAACATTTTGATTTTACAAATCGGATGTCTTGTTGTCGATCTTCTTTCCGATAATAGTCTTTTGTGTCGTAGGCTGTGGAACATTTTGTACACCATCCTTAATTTACTCTAATTCTCATTTCCCTAATGGAATTTTTCATGCTTTCGAGGTGTTCTTCGATACGGCGATCGACAAGGACAACAGGATAATCCTCATCCATTTCTTTTTGTAGTGCTTTCATCAACGCATATTCATAAGTATTGAAGTTATCCAACTGGATATGCATTCTAATTTTCTATAATAATCCTACCACAAACCATTGGATCAATAGTTGTTCATCAATGTTGTACTCAATTTGACTTAGCAAATCTTTCAATCGTTTATCATATTACCTGACAGTTTATGTTAGATTTTGTGCAGTAGTCTTTAACTTTTTATCTGGGAGATGTTTCACATCAGGGGTCTTGAATAAGGACATAAATTGTTGTTTTATTTGACCTTTCATTGTGTTTGGATTTTTTTCTATGTAGTTCATGTACCATGTTAGTGCTCTCTTTCGAAGGGAGCCAACAAATTGCACCATTTGTCTATCTTCATCAGTGATGGCATTAGCTTCCCATATTGATTCACACATGAACCAATGTATTTTTGGATCCTCATCTACCTCGTAAAGAGGGATGTGTGATGTGACATGCACCATATCATCTAGGAATTAGACTTCCCGTATCAATGGTGGTGATGGTGGTTTACCTCCCTCAGTGTTAGATTTTTATCATTCAAGCTAGCATTATCTTAGGATCTTTAACCGAGAGAATAACATGCACAGAAATAAGCACAAGAGACAAGAGACACAGAGAATTTTCCTCAGGGAAACCATAAAGGAGAAAACCCCACAACTTTCTCAGAGATAGAATGAGCACCAATGGCGGAAGTAAAACCCAAAAACATAAATATGATCTCCACAGCTTCTCTCTCTCTCTCTCACTTGAAAGAGATACTTCTCTCTCACTCATGCACCATAATGAGTGAGTGTGTGTGTGTTATAAATAGAGAGGCTCACTCTCTATTTATATTCTTCCATTCACTTAATTTCCACTTTAACATGTCGGCCCCACTTAATAATTACTTACTAGAGTTGACATCTGTACGAGATTCTAATAACCCTAGTGCCCCACAACTGTGGGAACTTTTCCCTCCGATCAACAAGGAGGGTTAACCTCAATGAATTTACATGACTTGTTTACATTATTGAATCTCCCGATCAGAACATCGGGGCATGACATGACTCAATTAAATTATAGATACTTCCCGGAATAAACATCGGGGTACAATACATAAGATATACAATTGAATACATTCTGAAGTTACAAATACATCAACACTCCCTCTTAACTAGGAAGGTATTCTCTCCACACAAGTTATCAGCACAAGTCTTCTTCTCTGTATCATCTAGATCATCATCAATTCATTTTCGTCTTCAATTCATCTTCATCTTCAATTCATATTCATTGTCAAGTCATATTCATTGTCAAGTCATCTTCATCAAGTTTGGATCATCACTAGATCTGGATCATCACTGGATCATCGAGTCTAGATCATCACTTGATCTGGATCATCACTACTGGATCATCATCAAGTCTGGAGCATCACTTGATTTGGATCGTCACTGTTGTATCATCATCAAGTATGGATAATCACTTGATCTGGATCATCACTATTGGATCATCATCAAGTCTAGATCATCACTTGATCTAGATCATCATCAAAGCTAGATCATCACTGAATCATCATCATCATTACTGCTTTTGCTATCTCAATCAAATGCTGCTATCTCTTCATTCTTCTCGTCACAGGAAGTTCTATAGAGCCAGACCTTTTTCATGCTGGTTGTAGTCCTAGCCTCCATGTAGGTATTCTTCAGTGCTTATATCTGACCCTGAGTCATAATGGCCCACCCAACACTTATATTATCTTGTTAGAAAGGAATTCCCAACACTTACATCTGACCTCATCTTGTCAAAAAGGCCCAACACTCATATATGACCATGTGTAAACACATATTTCCAGAATGGCTCAGCACTTATATCTAACCATGTGTGAACACACCAAATTAGGAGGGCTCTGCACTTACATTTGACCATGTTAAAAAACACCGCATCAGAAGGGCTCTGCACTTACATCCAACCATGTTCGAAAAAACTGCATCGGAAGGGCTCTGCACTTACATCTGACAATGTGAGAACACACCGCATTGGAAGGGCACTTGGTCCCCGACTAAGGATTCCTTGTAACTGACCAAGTACCTCCACTCTCCCAGAGAATGGCATCAACCCTTATATCCGATCAAGTGGGAACACATCTCTCAATCACATCATAATTTCCATGCACTCATATATGATCATGTAAGAATACATCCCACAGTCATATTAGAATGGCCCTCAGTCCCGGATTGAGTATTCCTGGTAACTAACTAGGTGTCTCCATTCCAAGAATAGCATTCAACACTTCTATCTGATCATGTAGGAACCAATCCTATAGTCACATTAGAATGGCTCAGCATTCACATCTGACATGGAAGGAACCAAATCCTCTCACCATGATAGAATGGATCAGCCCTTAGATCTAACCATGGAAGGAAGCTAATCCTCTTACCATGTCAGAATGGCTCTAGGTCTCATCATTTCCCCTTGTAGGGAACCTAGATTTGGAGAACACCAAGCTTCTCCATGAAGTACTCAAACTTCACTTTGGCCATTTCTAGCATAGAATCACATCAGGGATAATTACGTTCAAGGATAACCTATGAGCTTCGCCAGGACCGATTACATCCAAGGACAACCTATAGGTCTGTTTACATCTAAGCAACGTATGAGCTTTGCCAAGATTTATGCTCAGACAACCTGTCTCACTGTCTATGATAGAACTCCCTCTTTTGAGAGATCTCAATTTGGATCACATACTGGAGATTTCACTGCTCCTCTCTCCCAAATAGCAAGTGGAAACATCTTTTTCGTCATCTGTACTCAGTGCCATGCAGGAGTCCATCCTACCAAACCAAGATATCACACTTGATCCCATACTAAAGTAGCACCTCGAAGTGCTCTTCCTATCAATGGAACTGCCTGCCAAATACAAATCCTCATAACCCTCTAGGTTAATCTTCTGATTCACCTCATACTTGAGACCATAATCAACTGTACCCTTCAGGTACCTCACTGCATGATTTGCAACCATCAGGTGAACATGTCTCAATGTGTTCACAACAAAGCAAATATCTGGTCTCGTATTTGTCAGGTACATCAAGGAACAAATCATCTAATGATACATCATGGCATGAAATGACTTTGATGAAGCAACACTAAATAGCTTTAGGTTTGATGCCATAGGTGTGGTCATGGCCTTGCAGTCCATCATCCTGAACCTCTTCAAGATCTCTACTACATACTTCCCTTGCACACACCTCCATGCCTACAACGTAGTGCATCATCCCCAAGTCCTTTATCTTGAACTCGGTAGCAAGTCTTCTTCTTACAAATTTAATGAGTTCCTCTTTTCTGTCAGGAACAAGTCATTGACATATTACAAGAGCATCATTGGTCTTCCGCCTTCAACCTTGAAGTAAAGGTTGGAATCCTCTTTACTCTCAGTAAATCCTAGAGTCATCAGTAATCTTTCCATCCTATCGTACCATGTCGAACCTCAGGATATTTTGTAGTCACTCCCTCTAAAGAGGAGCATCATTCTCCCTCTATCTTTCACACTGTATGCACTGAAACATTTTGTATCAGAGTGACAAGTAGCTTCCTCTGCTACTAATATTCTATGTATACGTCTAGGATCACTAGATACCAAGTTCCTCTATCTTGAACTTTTTCAAAAGTTCTTCTCACACCCATCTATGAGCTTGTCATCCTCTATAGACTTTCATCTTCAACCTTGTAGAAAAGGTTCATGTCTTCATCAAGCTCCTCATGTATGTGTTATCCCATGGGTGTCTCATGAGCTCATACAAGGCCTTCTATCATTTGCACACATGATTCTTCCTGTCATGTGTATTTATAGTGGCAACAAATGTCTCTTCGTAGTCTATGCCTCATGCTACAAACCTTGCCTTGTATCCCATGATTTTTCCATCTACTACATGATGGAACTATGAACTTCTCTTCATGTATCGATACTGCATCCTAGACATCATTTTTCTTGAACTGGTCTTCCCTTTCTTCTTGGTTACTTCTTCATAGCTGGAAGTTTCTGCATCAATGATGTCGCTGCATTTGTCATATTATTCTTCATCTTAAACTGTCGTCACTTGTTCTTCGGAACAAGTCTCATCCTTCTTTGCTTGTAGGTGATTTTACGCAATCTTTCCTACAAGTCAAATGCATTAGCTGTATGGTTAGAAACATTTCATAAGGTATATTCATAATGAAAACTATTATGTATAAATATATGATAATGAAACTACTTTAGCCAATACAACATCCATCCATATCTCACAGAAACTTTCTATATGCCTTCCATTTCTACCAGGACAAAATTGAGATTGTGCACTAATCCAATATGTCAGCAAAGAGGTTTCATTCTAGATAAGTAGCAATGGAGAGTTTTATAGCACCATGAGCTACTTACCCATTACATGCATATTAGTAGTATGCTATCACTAATGCAAACATTCTATCATGCATAATACATCAACTGAATATAAATGAATGCATAATCAAAACAATATCATGAAATGAAAATTGAATACTTATCTTTATTTGTTTCGTAGGTGGACTCCTTCTTGAGCCTTCAACTTCATCATCTTCTTCATTCATAATAGCATCATTTCTTATCCAAATGCTAAGATGGATAAGAGTTTCTTCAAGAGTTGAGTCCTTCGTATTCCTCATCGCTTGAGGGATCTTCTTTCGATGGTGAGAGCTTGATCTTCAGTTGCTCCCATCTTCTCTTCTCTTATTATGAGTTGAGCTTATTATTCTTCTTCCGAGAGTCTATTGAAAGTAATCACGTCCTTCTGGCACACATTCCTTGCATGAATGAATCCCATGATCCTGGGAGGCCATTCAAGGTGTCTATCACCACTTATGCATTCTCCACTTCTTCTTCTACTGCTATAGGTTGTTCTTTGATTTGAGAGACACTTGTAAAGTATGACTGTATGGTCTCTGCATTTTGGACCTTCACATTCTTCAACTGGTTTCTTAAGGTCATATTTTGATTTATGTTCTTCCCTTCAAATAGCTTGGTCAAGGAATCAAACATATTCAGTGTCTTTAGGGAAGACACTTGTGGTAAAAGTTGATCCATGATTGAATCAACAATGATGTTCTTGGCCTTGACCAAGTTATTCTTGTCTAAGGCTTTGAGCCTCATCTCCCTCTAGAAATGGAACCTCTCTACTCATGTAGGTGTCCAATTCCTTTTCTTCATAGAGATCATATACTTCCATGCTTGAAAGTTGTCAAATTCACCAAGCTTATCATCAAGTTGATGTGATATATCACTTTGAAATGAGAACCTCAAATGAAAATAGTAAGAGATTAGATCTTACTGATTTGAGGTGTTCGTCATGGTTCCAGAGCTGGCTGATCTAGGGTTTGTTAGAGAAATCCTAATTTTCAAAACTTGGAATATTTCAGATCTTATTGGATAGAAATATATATCTCTTCAAGGTGAGCTGTCCAATGTACTCCTTTTCTGAAAACAGTGGAGGGAAGCTCCCGGAATAGGAAGCCCTAGTTTTCCAATTTCTTCTGTAGAAATGCCTGATACTATTTCTATGGTATCTCAGAAATTATGGCTCCTCTGTTCTAAAAATTCACACTGAGGTAGCCACGCCTATCCCTATTGCAACACCATAGGTTTCATCAATTGGGACTTATGATCATTTTCCCAAGGTGACCTATTTCAGGACTATTCAGCATAGCAAAGTTGTATGGACTTCCACGTGTCATTGTTTCATCTTTTGGGTCTAAAAATTGTACCACAGAAGGTACGGTCTATTCCCTTTCTATAACATCTTCATAAATTTCATTTGGACCTTCGTATCCCAATATATAGAAATTCTCCCCAGGTGTCCGGTTTGGGGATTAATCCTGAGAGAGGCTGGAACCCTAACTTGGAGGGATCATATCTCCTATAATATAGCGAATCGAAGGCTTAATTTTGGAAACCGTGTAAATAAGGAGTTTATATTCATCCTATGAAATTTTCAACTCCTGAGCCTTCTCCAATTCCAAGATATAGCGAATGTACCAAAACTTATCAGTTTTAGTATTTTAGGGTTTTTCTAGCTTGGGGTCAAACTAGGGTTTGACTTTCCTAGAGTTACACCCAACCAAAAATCTCAACCTGGGTCTCTAAAATTCGATTTTGAGGAGGAGAGTAATCCTATGTTGGTCTCACTCAAAAATTCCTCTTCTGTAAGAATCCCTAATTTCCCACACCAAAAACTGAAAATGCCCGGAATCATATTTCACTTCGACAGAAAGATGCACCCTTCAATGGAGAGTCAACCTAGAATACTTTTGCTAATGGATTATGGAGAGAGACCCAAAATGTAAGAATCCCTTAATTTTGCAGCTGCACAATGTCTTATTCTCAGGTTAGCTCTGATACCATGTTATATTTTTATCATTCAAGCTAGCATTATCTTAGGATCTTTAACTGAGAGAATAACATGCACAAGAATAAACACAAGAGACAAGAGACACAAAGAATTTTCCTCTGGGAAACCATAAAGGAGAAAACCCCACAACTTCCTCAGAGATAGAATCAGCACCAATGGCAATAGTAAAACCCAAAAACATAAAGATGATCTCCATAGCTTCTCTCTCTCTCACACTTGAGAGAGATACTTCTCTCTCACTCATGCACCTCAATGAGTGAGCATGTGTGTTTTATAAATAGAGAGGCTCACTCTCTATTTATATTCTTCCATTCACTTAATTTCCACTTTAACATGTCGGCCCCACTTAACAATTACTTACTAGAGCCGACATCTCTAGGAGAGTCTAATAACCCTAGTGCCCCATAACTGTGGGGACTTTTCCCTCCGATCAACAAGGAGGGTTAACCTTAACACAAATGTGGTGACTATTTCCATGACTTACAATGGAGGGTTAACCTAAATGACTTTACATGACTTGTTTACATTATTGAATCTCCCGATCAGAACATCGGGGCATGACATGACTCAATTACATTATAGATACTTCCCAGAATAAACATCGGGGTACAATACATAAGATATACAAGTGAATACATTCCAAAGTTACAAATACATCAACAATCAGTTGTACTTATTTCATAGTTTTTTTCTATAGGTACTATTTCCAAATGTGTGTACTCCCCACTTTCGATAATGCTATCATCATTGTCGGTTATATTATTGTCGACTATCAGAAGTTGATTTTCTTCTCTTGCTTCTGGTGATACCCAAGTGAAATTTTGTTTGAATTGGGTTGTGTTTCTTATCGGGGATACCAAATGACTTGGTGAAATGTTCCACGATGGATGTCGATGGGGGGCGCTTCTTCACATTCTAAATAAAGTAGATGAAAACTACAATTGGAAAATTTAGGTTGAAAGGTGAACCAATTCCCTTCTTACGGTTAATGAATTAATAGTCTATTGACTTCATTTCCTTCATTGTCCCATAAACTCCATATGCATGATTGACTGGTGTGGACTCCTAAACCTTCTTCAACAATATTTTTCACTTGGGTGCTCCGAGTAATATGTAGAGGAATATTTGGTGTTATGTCTTAGGTATATTTACTTGGAGATCTCTTCCATGCACAATCCATGAATTTTCATCCATAGGTGACAGATCTTCATCAGTTCCTTCCTTTTGTCGAACCTGACTCGACTTTGGCAGATTTCCTTTTGTCTTTGTCACTATGTTTGATTTTATTTATTTTTGGAGCACTCTTTCTTGGTCCCTTATCTCTTCCTGTCGCTTCCTTCTCTTCTCATGTTTGATCTTTTGAATATCCAGAGTGATTTTGTGTCAATTTTCTATTATTTTGTTTTTTCTATTTTAATGTTCCATTGTTGGTCATGTCATGTATTCATTTGTTGACTGGTATTCATCTACTTTATCTTAACGCGGTCAGCCACCCCCCCATTGTCATCGTAGAAACATTGTAGTGAGTTAGGGAGTAAAATTTCATTTGTTGAGGAAGTATTCCCACTCTTTGTCTTGTACAATTTTTCCCCACCTATGTTTTTCTTCCCAATTCATGTTTTTGGGTGGCGTTAATAGTAGTATCCGAGGTTTGACAATATGTGCTACTCTTTTTTCATTTAAGAATATGAATAATAATGTTCATAGTGAACAAATAAATTTCCCAGTGAGGTCATTGTAGAACCTTTTTTTTACTTTATCGATAAAAACTAGTTCTTCAATACCTTTCTCTTCATTGAACTCGCCGGAACATTTTTTGAACCAGTCTAATAAATTCATGAAACCTCCTCGGGTTAGTGTTTGGAGTAGTTATCTCTCATTTTTATCCATGGGTATTTTCATCCAGGATTTTTTTCAGTGCGATCGATACAGATTCGAAAAAAATGTCATGTGTCTCAGAGAATAATTTCTCTCTTTCTTGAGTGATATTCAACTTGTTTCTTCTAGCATAATTTTGCAAATAATTTTCTATTTTCCTCTCCCACTAGTCCTTAATCTCTTGCTCTGATATCATCGGTTCATTCTCATCGCCATATTATATATGTACCACTAGCAACGAAACCAATGTTGTAGTCACAAAGAATGCATATTTACTAGTGATACATATTATAGATTAGATAAGAAATGATACAAATAAGCACTACACCAAAACCCTGTAATTAGCGTCTCTTTTAGCTTCATTTTTAGTGTCCACTATCACTTTTAGTGTATTTTTCATCATTTTTTGGACAAAGTGGATGCTTTTCCATGGGATGGAACTTTTAATGGAATTATTTGCATCTCTTTTTAAAATTTGGCACTATTTTGGACGCTAATTAGCATCCTTAATAGCGTCCCAATTAGCGTCCCAATTAGTGTCCCAATCAGCAACCCAATTAGCATCCCAATTAGCGTCCCTTTTTAAAAGTTGGTGCTATTTTGGATGCTAATTAGCATCCCACTTAACGTCCCAATTAGCGTCCCAATTATCATCCCAATAAAAATCCCAATTAGCGACCCAATTATCACCCCAATTAGCATCACAATTATCGTTCCTTTTTGAAAGTTGGCGATATTTTGGATGATAATTAGCATCCCAATTAATGTCCCAATTAGCATAAAAATTATCATCCTAATTAGCATCCTAATTAACATCCCAATTAGTGTCCACAAAAGCATCCCATATAACGCCAAGAATAGCCTCCAAAAAAACGTCCTAAATAACATAGCGCGATATATTAATCCAGTGTTAGCGACAAAAATTGTGCCATGAATTTTGGTAGGAAAAACATTCAACATAGTGTCAAGTATAGAGTGAGGAATTGCACCTAGAAAACATCCAACATAGCACTAGGTATAGATCTGGGTATAGCTCCTGGAATAATGAAAGAAACCACACTAGGAATTACACTAGGTTTAGAGATAGGAATTGTGTTCGAAAAACATTCGACATATCGTCATATCTATCAATGTATTATAGTATTATACTTATCAATGTCATATATAACATCATAATACTATATCATCCATTCTTATTATCACAATTATATTGATGATGACTACGACGATGAAAATGATGTTCATTTATTGTATGATGATGATGACGATGTGGATGTGGATTTCAATGATGATTATGCATGCGGTTTCACTTTTGGATCCTAATTGATTATGATGGCACCGAAATGTCTATAATGACATCTAAACAACCCTATTATCATCAAAATGGTTGTAACAAAATATAAATTACCTTAACAATTACATGACATGAATCCTAATGTTGATGAGTGATTAAGAACACTAATGGTATATACGGGAACATAATGACAATGATGATGATGATTTTTTTGATGATGTACTTAATGTTGACGATGATGATGATAATGAGGATGATGATCAAGATGATGTTTATGTTCCATATGGAATTGATGATGATGATGATGACAATGTCGATGCCCATAATGATGATACATGTCATAATACTTCTGGATACTGCAAAACTTAATATATTGGAGTTAATAACAACTAATAGAGGTTGTGAGGTGTTGAAAATAACAATATTGTTAGTCATTGGTTTTAACATTGACTGATATGCCCATTGTGTTTAGTAGTTCCCCCACCCCTCATACACCCCCCTTGCAGAAAGGTAGTACAATACCACCTATCATGGTGCTACCAAAATGTCACCCTACAAGGTTGTTTTGTTGCGACAGTGGGTCCTTCTTTCTAGTTCAGCAGTGGATTCACATGCTGATTCACATTCATATTTGTATTTTGGTTCTGAATTGGAATTTGGTTATGAAGTGGAATTTGTTTTTGTTCCTCATTTTGCAGTTGGTTTTGGTTTGGCACTTGATTCTGGTTCTGCAACTAATTCTGATTCTGCAACTGATTATGGTTCTGCAACTATGGAACATTTACGGCCTGCCACCTTGCAATCAACTGTGGAGAATTCTTAATAGTGTGATTAATCACGGTACAGTACGTACAAAAACATTGCAACTATGGGAAATATCTCGATTAATGCCCCAACACACCACAATTATGGAAATGGACCGGTCCGTGACCTTGTCCTCCTCCTCATCCAAATCCTTTGCCCCTCCTCTAAATCCTGCACGGAATCCTCCGTTTTACTAATACTATGACTGATTTAATTGTTGTTGTGAGGGATTTGGCTGCTGCTGAACATACTACGCTAACTGAACATACTGCAAAGGTGGCAGATCCATCTGCATATGGTTAAACTACGATTATGGCACAAACTGTTGTTGTCATATAAACTGCATCTATGGTGGTGGTACATACTATGGTGGAGGTGGTGGTTGCACCACCTGCGGCTGCGGCTATGGTACCACCTGATGATCCTCTCCCATAACATAATACAAGTCATATGCTATATCCTAGAGTAGGTCATATGCATGACAATCCTTATATTCATAGCCAATAGATAAACAAAATGTGCAGTATAGGTTTGTCGACTTCATTACCATCTTGTGCATGTAGCTACATTCCTTATGTTGATTCCCATATACTTGACAAATGGGGCACCATGGTACACTGCCACAACTCAACAGGCTCAGCTCCCCTGATGACAGGTAGTTTTGGAAATCTAGGAAAGTATCCTTGGTATGTCTATTTGCACAACATTGAGTCCACTAGAGATCCTTGCATTGTTCTTTCCCCTTATTAAATTCTCACAACTGGAGTTTCAATTTCACCAACTGCGTCTAAATTTGGTTCATACCGACTGCATTTTCTCCAATGGGTCAAGCTTCTAACTTCATGACAATCTCCAGAGCCTCTCTCTATGTTGCAATCTTCTACTGCATCAGTGGTAGTTTGATATGACTTAGCAACACTGCAATGGACCATTCCTTATGTTGAATTTTGATCATCTCAAAACTGACTCTTTCCATTAGTGTCTGGAATCTTTGATCAAAATCCCAAACAACCTCATTGGGATACTGTTTAATTTCCTTCATTTCTGTAATATAGTACACTTCAGACTTTAGTATTATGAATTCTTCAATAATTCCTCTCCCGACTTCTTCCAGTTTCTTTGTTAGAGTCCCCATGGGAACTTGTAAAAATTTCATGTACCAATCTAGTGCATGACCCCAAAGGTTTGTCGCCAATTGGCCCTTCTTGAAGTCATCATCTACAATTTTTCTGATAGTCCATACTGCCTTACACAAGAACAAATATTGTTCTACATCCTTAGTCCCATTCCCATTGAATAGAGGTAACTTCGCCTCAGTGCCCTCCATTTTGGCCTCCTTCCTATGGATGTTGATATACTACTATTATTCGAGTGCTACTAACACGTTGGATAAGTTGGTGTTGAACTTGCATTTCTTCCTTACTGCAACGTAATGCATGGAGGTGTGGGTATGTTGTTGTTGGGTTTTGATCTTGGTTCTACCCTAGGCATAGTATGGGTCTGTTCTTTCTCATTTTCACTATAGGGTCACTCCGTCCTATGTGGTCCTCCTTTCTGGTATTGTGTTTCAATCACAGCAGGACCTTCCCCTGTCCTCTTCCTCTTCTCTTGTCAAAACCTTGCTCCTCCGCTCATAATACCACTTTATTCCTTGACTTCCCTCATAGTCTCATTGTAACTTGCACCCATTTACCCCACATAATTCCATTCATCTCCCCCTTTATTCGTAGTATCCACAGCCCCAACACACCATATTTCTCCTACTCGATGTGCATCTTTAGTATGCCTTTTTTTTATAGACAAGCATTTTAATTGGCAATTGTAAAGACAAGAACCTACCTCTTGGTCCATTGAAAAATTATCTTTCTGCTTCGTTGTAGTACTTAGTAGTATCAACCACAAACTTGGTGATATATCCTTCCAAGATACTATCCAGCCATACTTCAACATCCCACGATGCCTTGTTGTTGGTTTTCTACAGCTCCTGGACCAATTCAGGGGTCTAGGACGTTGGCTCACCTCCTTGAAAATCTGTTTTGTGATAAGTGAATCATGCCAACCACTTGTACATTATGATGGAAAATTTAGAGAAAAATTACTCATGTGTACCATCACGTATGTACCGTACCATCCACTTATCCATCATCATTTCAGAGTCCTGATTTTCTATCTCAGCAAATTATCGTAGCTTCTAGTTGAACCAATCTTGAATTTATGGTATTGTTGGATGCCACATGTCCTCCCCTCATTCAAAACAAGGTCCCGAAAATGGAACCATTTGTTGACACAAACCCAACCAACAAAACCAGTCGACAGGGTTCCCACTCTGTCGACACCCAAGCTAGTGTGATCTCCCTGAGCACCGACCCAAATAGGGTTTTACCATGTCTCACAACACCCGCGGAGAGGATGAAGTCTCACCCGAGATGTTCGAGGGAGATCTGACAGAACCAAGTTTCCACAGAATAGAAGAGGACAATGTGCATCAATTTATCAGCTTGCCGTGACATTAAAAGATCATTCAACTTATGCATTCACATAACCATTCATTATCATTCTTCAATAGATCTCATCATTCAATCATAACTACGGTAAACACATTGATGCGTAAATAGATCCAACAAAATAACATCATGTAAGGAAAGAAAATATTGTATCATTACATATCCATGTCTCGGATTCACATAGCATTCATCGTTTAGTCGCAAAAAATAGTAGAATAGGAAACAGAAAAGAACACAATGATTTATCTCAACTTTTGTCTTGTCATATTACTTCCATACAAAATCACAAATTCTTCAAAATAGTTCACAGATCAACAAGTGTTCTCCAAAAGTACTAAAAAAGGCACTCTAACACTTACAATTCAACATCCACTTATAGGCTTGCGCTTTTACATTCAAGGTCCACTTAGACAACTTTTTAACTAATTCTTAAGTGATTCTACAAAATAATGACCATTATCCGCAAAATATGGTCATAAAACACAACATGTGACTCAAAATATATAAAATATTATATTCTCCGCCTTGCGCACCATCTTCCACTTGCAGTGTTTTTGATCTTGCGCAGCATTCGTGATGTTGTGCAACTAATGTAACCCAAAACCCCTTTCCAACAACATTTTGGTCTTGGTTTAAAATGGAATGAATCAACAAGAATTTTAATAATGCCCATAGTGTTACTTTGAAGAAGTGGATAAAATGTTTTTACATCTTTGGCCTTATATGCGAACATGTCTCAAGGAAAAAAACAGTTAGCTATGGTCACTATAGCTGGGAAATATACACAATGACTATGGTCACTATAGTCACTATAGTCACTATAGTTGGGAAATATGCACAACCATCATAGTCATTGTGGGTCTCATGGGAAGATCGTGTTTGTATTATTACGGTGAAATGGTCTCTTGAGGATCTTGATTTTGATGCACTATAAGTGGTAGCCATCCCATAGTTAGGAGTACCTTGGATGGGGATGCCACATTACTCCCACCACCCTTTAAAAGCTTTGTCCTCTTGCCAAGGCCTATCTACAAATTTAACAAGTACAACCAATTTCTCAAGTAGGAATACCATTTTTCGTTTAAATTTAGCTTGCATGTTCACATTACTTTCATCCTATACTAGATTCTTTTCCCATGGGAAACCACTGGTTTAGCTAATCCCTCTGACTTAAAGGGCCCACAACAATATTTGTACCCAAAATACGAAGAGAAAATCCAACAAAATCCAACTAAAAGTACTGTTGGGTAGGATTTCACTTTCAAATTACAAAATTTGATTAAAAATTTTTAAATTATAAAATTAGAGGTCGAATTTTCGACGTTACCTCGTCGGATTTTCGAGGTCCCCAGAATTATATAATATTTTGTGTCTCACTTGGTTAGCCCACAATATCGTTATTACAAGGAACATTAGAAACTTCAAACTCTTAATTACCGACTATCCCAAGAACCATAAAACAGTTCTCATGCAGCTCATAGCTGAGTCGCTTGATGTTTACTTTTCCCCTATAGATTTATCCCACTTCAATAGGATTCGTGATGATTTTTAGCTTTGGGTTTTCGAGAATTGCGCCTCAACACTCTTCACAGAGGAATGGGGTAATTCTACAGTATCCATTCTGATGATTCAACTTATGGACGGACAACCTATCATGCTAAATCGGGGACCAAACAGAGAGTTATTCTTTAATAATACTTTCCTGGTAAACTCAATCTCTATCTGCAGGCATGCCTGTTTGAATATGGTAGCAGGAGACAATGGCCCTTCCAAGGTAAGTTTTTGTGCTATTGCAGAAATGGTGGTTTGTATCTTTAATTTGGGTACAAAATCCGTTGGATCACAAGGTATTTTCTGAATGGAACCATGTCCCTCTGTTGGATCTGGTTTGCAGGTTGAATCTACAGTGCACAGTATAAGGCTCTTTGCTAGAGGAGAATATTGGTCCTAGTACAAAAGCATTAGAGATTGCTGGGGTTGAATCCCAATCCATATTTTGAAACCTTGAAGTCGTGGAGGACACCTTTTTCCATTGTTGTTAGTGCATCGAATTTTCCATGCATGTATTCACCTTATGTTTTAGTAAAATCCAGATCTGGAAATTTGGCATTAAAAGTCTGATTTATGCTTTATATTATTAATGTAGAATTTTATTTTGAAAGCTTAAATGTTTTGGATGGTAAATGTTACATATGCTATAAGAAATTCTTTCTAAACCATATAAGTACAATCAATCATCATAAGGATTGAACAACTACTGCTACATTCAACAATATAAACTACAACTGTTTTCCAAAGTCACAGACCAAAATACTTATAGTCCATTACAGCCGAGTGTATGAAAAGTGTTTTTAGTGGTAAATGATCAAGTTTATAGTGGTAAATGATCAATTAAGTAGGCTTCCAACTCTCTTCACTAAGCTGCAATTTTACATTTTGACTTCATAATATGAAATTAGTTGCTCATATTGCATGCCAACATGGAAGTTATTTCTATACTGCCAGTTATTTTCCAAAGGAGGCCAATTTCCTATGTGAAATATTATAGAAAAAGAAGAGAAATTGTTCTTCTAAAGAGGAACAGTTTCCTATGTGAAGGAATTTGGAAAAAGTAAGGGAGAATATTCTTCTTAAGGGGTGCAAATGGAAGCCTATCATCTCCTATGACCATCATGCCGCTAGAAGTTGGAACATTGTTTATGTTTTACTGATAGCCATATATGGAGGATATCTTGTAGTTTGTCTAGAAAATAAATTTCCTTGTAATAAATATGGGGTTATTTTACAATGAAAATAAGGGCTTACAGAAGTAGCCATCATCTGTCATGACTCATAGCCATGATCCATACTCGGTGAAATTAATAATGACAATGAACCAACAGAACATAATAAGATCAAATACAGTGCTATAAATTCATGTGGCTCTTCGCATAATGATATTAATCATTATTGTTATGAAAAACTAAGGCCATGATATGAAGGGAACGAAGAAACAACATTCATAATAAATAGATATGGAGACATAACCAAACATAGCTAAAATAGAGTTTGTTCATAAATTAGTATTGGTCTCTAACTTTATGTGCCACCTCCAATCTATGTGATCCTATTCTATATCTCTATGCCAATGTGGGAACACTTGTGGATCTACTCATTATTGAGAATTAGGGATTTAAGGAACAAAACCACTCTCAAGGGCTTGTCTCTCCTAGACAAAACTGGGCTTAGTTGGCCATGAGAAGTCTACTAGGTTCATTACCACCTCCTTTGCTGCTGATTTATATAGATGTGTTTAATTCTTATGCTTGTTGCATTTCCTTGGTTTATTTCTTGTCTATCTTTCCATTTGTGTTTATCAAGTATCTTTGATATAGAGAGAAATGGTTTTTTGCTTCCATCTGTTCTCTTTTCTTTGAATTTGCATAGGTTAATTAATATATTTCATTTCATATGGGCATGTGTTGTTATTCAGGTACAAAAGCGGTTTGAAACATTGAAGAAAAGGAAGGTTGCCAATAGCTTTACTGAACAAGGTGATTGCTTATGCAATTCATGGTGCCCATATGACCTATTAAACATATGAATTTCATGTTCTAGCTATGTGTTCATTTGTTACATTCTTTATGTTCAGAATATGTTCAAAATAGTTATACTTTATTTTTGCAAGGATTTTTTGAATTTAGCTAATATTGATGTAAAAGGCTTCTACACAAGGCACGTTTTAACTATTGAGTTATGCACAATGAAGTAGGTTGGTCCAATATTTATAAATCTTGAATTATAAGAATGTTGAGACAGTCAAATTAATAGAAACATCAAGAATGAAATCTAATTAAATCAAAATAACAGGTGTTCTTGTAGATTGTTAGGTTGTTTGTGGTCAACCTGGTCTCACATACAGTGAAGTTGTGGTCTTATTAGGATTAATGCCTGTTTTGATTGAGGCTTTCTCTAAAAATTTTCGACATGATTTTTATCATATATATGTGATTTCAAAACATGTATTACTTTGAGGACCATTTGAGTTCTAATGTTCCTAGTGTAGTGCCTAAAAGCAATTTTGAGAACCATTTGAGGTATGATGTTTCTGGTGCAGTATCTTTAATAACTAATCTAGAGTTGAAGACAACAAAGAGAGATTTTAAAAGGTCATAAGAGAGTGAAAGAAATATTCATAATGATGGAGATAATATTTTGAGTTTTTCTTCTTATCATGAAGAAATTATGATACAATCACCAGATACATGCATTATTTCAAAGCAGCCATGATTGAAAAGTAGTTTGGTCAGAAAAGGAAAAGCATTGAAAAAAAATTAGAGGTTCTCGATTAGTGCCTAAAAGTGAGTTCCTAGATTGTATAAAAATAGTGACAGATAACATTGCCAACAATTTTGAATATTTTAAACATGGAAACACTTAAGAGAGCATTTAGGTTTCAAACTGTAAAGAAAATTTGAAGGGTCAAAAAAGATTTTGAAAATATTCATGAAAATTATGTTCCTAATATCAAAGATCATGTAGAAGTCTCGAATAAAGGAGGCATAACAAGTGCCAGTGACAATAATGGAGAAAATATGGCATCAAATAATGCTTGTGTGTTAAATTAATGCCATTTGAGAACTAATAATATCTTAAGTTCCAACAGTCTTGAAACTGAAGGTGATTTGCCACATGGGTAGATGTCTTCAATTTTCATTGAAAGGCCTATGTGTTTGAACTTTGCCACCAAAGGCTTATAAATATCATTTGAGAAGTATCCTACTGAGTGATGAAGCTCCCCTTCCTCCCTCTAAACGACATCACCGAGCACTAGAGGGAAAATTATCGCGGGATGGCCTACTTGGATTTCAATTGTTGCTAGGGAAGCGATCAAAGGATGGATTCCACATCGTGCTGACACCTTCGACAAGCTTGATAAAGTAAGTTGTAATAGTAATTATAGATTAGATTATTTGTATAATCGGTTATGTTTGGAGTTGTCTATGACAACTGCTTTATGTATTTTTACCCATTAATGTTTCTTTTGCATAATCATGTAGTAAGTATAGTTTCATATATCTTGTAGTCATTCATGTTGAGTTTATGTGTTCTTTGCATGCTCCATGAGATAGAGAGTGTGAATATCCGATTCATTTTTTTAAGAATAGGGCTTGGTATACTCATAAGTGAACAATTAAACAACTAGAGATTTTCATGATAAGATATGTGTGCAACTAGATTTTACTTCCTGTTTTTTAGTCCGAGAAGTACATTCTGGTGATTTGCTTAAATGTATATATTGTGATTAATTTTCAATCATAAATTGTAATAAATATCTGCTACATCTTCTAAAAAGTATGACCTCTGTTAGGGCGTGCACCTCAAATGGTCCTTAAGATGGGTAACTCCGCGGGTTTGCCTCAAAATAGTCTTAGGGGTGTCGGGGGGTGAGTCAAAGTCCTCTATTGTAATAAACCCACGGCTTAAGACCAGGGTTTAGGGTTTTGGGTGCCCATGGTATTGAATCCATGTTTTTGTAAACAGTGCGTTATAAATAGGCACTTGTGTAAATAAGAAAAGTTAGGTTTTATGATGTAAGAAAGATTAAGGTGAGGCTAAGGATGATTTTGTAAGGAAAGGTTAAGTCCCAGCTGTGTGCGTGGACGACCTCTGCAGCTATGTGCGCAGAGGGTTTTGTAAGAAGGTTAAGGAAAGATCTGCAGCTGTGTGTGCAGAGGCCTGCTGCTGTGTGCGCGACTATTAAGGACTGAATGGATCCGCAGCTGAGTGCACAGATCAAACTGTGGTTTTGTAGCAAGTTGAATAAAACATAGTTTGTGGGCGTAACCCCTACACTGGGGGTGAACCACGTTATATCTGGTGTTGTGGTTTCTTGTGTTGTTTCTCTTTCTGTTGTCTTTTATGCATTAATAACTGTATACATTTGATAACTTAGATCACTGCTAATAACAAGCTTCGCTGTGAATTCCCTGTAGTGGGTTAAGCAAGTCATGGTTGTTTATCTATCTGCGAAGTTGTATATAAGTGAATGACAAAGCTGTGTAATTGTTGATTAATAAGTTATTAAAGGCTAAGGTACAATAATATCCCTCTCTGCTTGCAGAAACCTAATTCTGCGGCACCCCATAGCTTTTTCGGGTGAGACTGCAACCTGTGCGTAGGTTGTTACCGAAAGGGCCAACACTGTGGGTCTTTTGTTGGTGCAACATACAAGGATTAAACCCGGGTCTGCCCTATTGCCCAACAAATTGGTTCCGTTGCCGGTTGAACTCAGTATCTGCTCAAGAGGGGTTTATGTCGTACCTTGAGGGCTATGTTCTGGAGGCCCTCTGTGACGGAAATCGGTGATTGGTTTGCTGAGACTTACCTGAAATTCGCACAACAAGAGAACACAAACCCGCGTTGTAGCGCACGTGACTTTTTACAAAGGTATGTTTTTTGTGATGCTTATGAAATTTTCTTTGGTAGTATCCACATAGAGTTGCACTAGTGGTTGTCTAGGTTAATAGAGAGAAGGACGAACTTCCAAGATCGACGGGTTCCCACGTGGACCCCCACAAGGGTCAATCTTGTGCAACACGTGAACAACGAGGTATCTCGCGCTGTTGATTTCTGGACGATGCGAACATTGGAAGCCTTCGTGACAGAGTTTGCCATTGACACAAGTACCTCCTCCAACAAAGCTGAACGACAGTTCTTCAAAGGTCCCCGTGGTAATTTTTTGAATTCATTAATCTTGCGGATTAAAATACTATTGGCTGAAAAGGGTATATTGTGGTTTGAATCAGACTGCTAGCTTAGTAGCACTAACATATGTTTGCAAGTGATAATACCTTCGACGAGCAAAGTGGTTTGCTACGAAGTGGAAAAAGGTACAAAAGAGATTTTGACTCCTATTCCTTAGGTCAGGCTACCATGTCTTCCCCCGTAAATTTTGAAGAGTCAGGCTCTGAAGAAATCCCTTCACTTGGAAACCCTCCTATCACCCCGTAGCGAAGCCCTATTACCCCTGAAATTCCGTCGCAGTATGAAAGTCAACCAAGTCCAAGTATTCTGGCCACAGGCCAGTCTGTCCCTGTAAATCCCTCCCCATCAACATCATGTCCCCCTCCCAGAACCACCATGGCCCACCTGGTTGATGACATTAAGCTCCCCATCTTCAAAGGCACGGGATCAGAGGACCCTGAACAGTTCTGGTTTTTATGTGAAGCAGTATGGAATGCGAAGAAAATTACAGACCCAGATGTGAGAGCCGCGCAGCTCATTACTTCTTTCCGGGACCGGGCTTTGACCTGGTTCATGAAGTTCTCTAGTACTCAAAGCCCTACGTTAGATGAGATTAAGGCAGCCATAACCAAAGAATTTAAAAAGCCTAAATCGGAATCGCAGAGCATCACCGAACTCAAAGAGATTCAACAGCGGCGCGGCGAATCTATGTGGGACTTTGACCAGAGATTCAAAGTTCTCCTAGACCAAGTCAGTTTTACCATTAGTCCTACGCAGCACAAGGAATGGTTTATCGCTGCATTATTACCACATATCTGAACTCTACTCATGCAACAGAAGGTTGCTGACCAGCAAGAGGCTCTGGAAATCACAATGAAGCTAGAGACTGCCCCCGTCGGAGATGATTCTGGTATTGCTCAAATCCAAGCGCAGCTAGCAGCGATGGCCCTGGAACTTCATGAGATGAAGAAGGGAAAACCCAATCACGCCGAGGTTTGGTGTACGCAATGTCGGACCGAAGGTCACGACAAGGAACGGTGCCCTCTGGTAAGCAAATACCTGCATACGGGTGCGTCGGACCCATTTCCACCACAAGTCCTATATTGTGAGCTCTGCAGAACAACAGGTCAGCACCGACCCGAGAACTATTACCTGCTGCAATGGTACGGACAGGGACCTAAGAACCCCTACTGTAATTTCTGCAAGTCCGTAGGTCATAATGAGGATGGGTGCCGCACCTATGCCACCTACAGGGTGTGTAATGAAGGCTCAAGTAGTGATAGCTACGGTTACCAGGGGGGTGCCTCTGGTAGAGGTTCTTCTGGAGGCTGTGGTGGTATGGCCGGAAGAGGCCGAGGCCAGTTGGTATGTTACAATTGTAACCAAGCTGGGAATTTGGCTCGCAACTGTCGAAAACCCACTACGACATGTCGGTATTGCCACGTGGTAGATCATGTGATTTAGCAGTGCCCGCAGCTCATAGCTAAGATTCAGGCACGACAGAGTGCCCCTACGCAGAATATCCAGATGATTTCAGTTGAGCCCAGACCTGCCGCAAATATCAATGTTGTCACACGGAGTGGGGCTACGACACACCCACAGGATACAGAAACACAGCCTGCCGATGCTCGGTTTCGTAAGGCTCCTGTGAAAATCCTAGCATTTGATATCACAAGAGAAAGAGAGACATTTATGGAAGTTAAGAAATATTTTGCTGGCCCTAGCACATCCGTTGCACCTGCACAACCTCAGCAACTATCTTCGCGGCCCCAGGAAGCCCAGCGGGATAATGTAAGTACCCTATCCTCCTTTTTACAGAATTGCCTCAAACTGTTAAGAGATCAGGATGCTCTGACTGAGCTACAGAAAGTCATTGCTTCCTACGGACCTTCGCATAGTTCTGCTCAAGACAAAACTGTTCATAGAGTGAACAGAACCGGCAGGGAGATGGGATTGAATGCTCAAATAGGGGCATATAATCTGACTGATGTTATCTTGGACTTAGGGTCCGACGTAAATGTGTTAACTAAACAAACCTGGGAACACATGGGAAAACCCCCCCTTGCCTGGTCTCCTATCCAGTTGCGGCTAGCCAACCAGCAAAGGATTGTGCCTCTAGGAAGTTTCTTGAGTGTCCAAACAGATATTGCCAGGGTCAGTACTGTCGTGGACTTCGAAGTAATTGAGATCATTGATGACAGCGACCCCCACCCAGCCTTGTTAGGAATTGAATGGGCAATGGAAAATGCTGCAGTTATCAACCTAAAGAAGAGATAGATGATCTTCGAAGGGAAATACTTGAGATTCATCCTACCCCTAGATCCCTCACAAGGGGAATGATACACAAAACCACTCCGACAAAAGGATCAGGATGATGTGGAGCCCATCTACACTATCACCACGCAGGATGGAGGTTATGAGGATCCTCCTACCGCAGGTTGGGAGTCTGGTAGCTCCTGTATGACCCACTAGGAGGAGGACTTAGAGAGTTGGCAGAACCGATTATATGAGCTCCATGGTCATAGCAGTACCAGACCTACTAAATCCCTCAGATGGCTTAGCTCACAACCAAGCGCTCTCCCTACTTTTGATGGTTCGACAGACCCTGACCCATTTATCGTACAATTCTCAAGTCATATACTTGAGTCATAGAAAATGCCTTCTCTGGAGTCAGCACTCAGAGTCACAGCAGCCAGATGGTGGAAGAGCCATAAGCCGCAGATTCCTAGCTGGGAAGCCTATCAGAGGCTCCTTCGGCTGAGATTTAAGGACCAGCCTGAGGAGGTGCGAAGCAAGTTTGATGGAAAATCTATTCCACAAGCGCATTTGGCAAACTGCTATGAGGCATGGAGGTATGTACCTCAGAACGAATGGGCACATAGATTCGTCCATACACTGGCATCGATAGCTCAGACCTGGTACGAGGAAGCTGAGCTCCGCCTAGATACTGTAAGTTGGGACTGTCTTGCCCATAGTTTTATACATACTTTTTCTACTAATGATGTCTTCCCAGCTCTAGACGCAGCTATCAGGATCATCCATACCAAGGTCTTTGATGATCGAGAACTAGTAGAATAGCGACCGGATTGGATAGTGCAGGAAGCCCATGCACTAGAATGTTATAACTTCGCCATTGAGGAGGATGAGGACCCGCGCAATATCGCTATCTCTGAGTCAGAAGGATGCTGCGATGTGCAAGGACCAGCCATCGAAGCCCCGGAAGTAAATCAGGCCTTGAAGACACACACAGTTAACATTGGATCCGAAGAACAGCCTAAGCTCGCCACAATCGATGACTATTGGGATGATGAAATGATCAGCAAGGTAACCCAACTTCTCCACGAGTACCAAGATCTCTTTCCAACAAAGTTTTCTGAAATGAAGGGTATCTTGGGTGATATTGGCGTAATGAAGATCCCTTTGAAACCTGATGCAAAACCTGTGAAACAGTGGCCTTATAGATTGAATCTGAAGTATAAAGAAAAGGTTAAGGTGGAGCTGGATAAGATGCTCGTCGCAGGAATAATTGAGCATGTTGAAGAATCTGAGTGGGTCAGTCCTATGGTGGTCCAGGAGAAGAAGACTAAGGGTGAAATCCGCATTTGTGTCGACCTTAGGAAATTAAATGATGCCTGTCTGCATGATCCCTTTCCTACCCCCTTTACAGACGAAGTGCTCGACAATGTTGGAGGTCAAGAAATATACTCTTTCACTGATGGGTTTTCTGGCTACTATCAGATCCGAATTGCTCCAGAAGACCGACATAAGACAACATTTGCTACCGAAATTGGATCCTTTTAGTATACTGTCATGACCTTTGGGCTGAAGAATGCACCTGCTATATTTTCTAGAGTCGTCATCTCTGCATTTAAGGAATATATACATAAATTCTTAGAAGTTTATTTTGATGATTGGACTATTTTTGGGCTAGTAAAAGACCACCTCACTAGTTTGAGACTTATGTTAAACAAGTGTAGACAACACCAGATTGCTCTGAATCTAAAAAAGTGTATCTTTTGTGCCCCTTTTGGAATTCTCCTTGGTCATGTTGTCTGTAAGCAGGGATTGATGATGGATCCTGCGAAGATAGCTATTATTGTAAATCTGCCACCCGCGAAGTCCGTCAAACAACTGTGCACGACACTCAGTCACACTGGTTACTACAGGAAATTCAGCCAAGGATATGCTCAAATTACCGCTCCGATGGAAAGGCAGTTGAAGAAAGATAATAAGTTCGAATGGACACCGGAGTGCCAGGAAAGCTTAGATATTTTGAATGAAAAAATGGTCACTGCCCCTATTCTAGTATTTCCTGACTGGAACAAAGAATTTCATGTGCATGTCGACGCATCCTCCATTTCTCTAGGGATGGTATTGGCTCAACCAGGCGCAGGTCAGATCGACCACCCTATTTCTTTTGCCAGTAGAAAATTATCCACTACAGAGAAAAATTATACTACAACCGAGCAGGAAGGCCTTGCTATGGTGTATGCACTACAGAAGTTTCGACATTATCTGTTAGGATCTCATTTTAAGATGTTTACTGACCATTATGCTTTGAAATATTTGGTTAATAAGCCTGTGCTAGGAGGAAGAATATGTAGATGGCTGATTCTGTTCCAAGAATATGACTTCGAAATCATAGTTAATCCTGGGAGACTGAACCTAGGACCTGACCACTTGTTGCGGCTCGAGTCGGGTGAAGAACCCAGCAGTTTGGATGAGGGATTCCCTGACGCGTAGCTGTTTTCCATCCAGATATTTGATGACTACTTCTAGGATATTGCTCAGTACTTGTCTACAGGGTTTCCACCTGCTAAAATGACAACACAACAGAAAAAGCAGCTGGTAGTGCGAGCAGCAGACTTCACCCTAATAGCCAGCCATCTGTACAAGATGGGACTAGATGAAATACTACGCAGGTGTGTTTTGGAGCATGAACAACCCCTGATTCTGGTCGAGGCACATTCCGGCACAGCAGGAGGTCATTATGCAGGGAAAGCTACCACACAGAAGATTTTGACAGCCGGCTTATGGTGGCCCACCATTCACAAGGATGCAAGGGAATATTGCCACAGCTGCGACGTCTGTCAGAGGATAGGAAAACCATCTCGGTGGGATGAAATGCCCCTAGTTCCACAGGTAACCTTACAAGATTTTGACAAATGGTCTATTGACTTTGTCGGCCCCATCAACCCCCCTGCGAAGAAGTCTAGCGCGAGATATATTATTACAGCAACTGACTACCTTACCCGTTGGGCTGAAGCCCAACCAGTCAAGAACTGTAACACTGCTACAGCTGTGTAATTCATCTTCGATCACATCTTGTCTAGGTTTGGGTGTCCTCGCGTCCTTATGAGCGATCAAGGATCACATTTCTTAAATAAAACTATTGCAGTGCTGATTGAAGAATTTCAAGTATACCATCAGAAAATTACAGGCTATCATCCACAAGCAAATGGGACTGTCGAAGCTTTTAATAAGATCCTGGAGCATGCTTTGACAAAGATTTGTAATGCTAACAGAAATTATTGGGACCTTCGCATTCCAGCAGTGCTATGGGCTTACAGAACTACTTGCAAAAAGTTGACAGGCCATACACCTTTCCGATTGGTTTATGGGAAAGAAGCCGTCATGCCCATGGAATACATTGTTCCTAGCCTCAGAATATCTGCTTTCACCGAGATGGATGACCCAGCCATAATAACAGAGAGACTAAAACAGATATTAGAACTCGAGGAGGATAGATTTATTGCAGGTTTCCAGCAACAGGTGCAGAAAGCTCGAGAAAAAGCGTGGCATGACAGACACATTAAGAAGAAACAATTCCAGCAGGGTGATCTTGTGCTCCTCTATGATAGCAAATTCATGAAGTTCCCCAGAAAGTTTAAGACACATTTGAAGGGACCATATATAGTACAGAAAGTTACTGATGGGGGCACAGTCCAACTAGCTAAGTTAAATGGAGAACTCTTTCCTTCTATGATAAATGGGAGTCATCTAAAGAAGTACAGGGACAGGCCAAGTCCTCAGAATTGAAGGTAGCACCAAGAAAGAAAATTCTACGTACCCAGCACAGCTGTTCGCCACACTGTGGAATGTCGTAATCTGAAGGATAAAGTATGGGAAGCCGAAGGTTAGTCAGGGGATACAGGTTCATCCTGTGTCGAAGTGGAAAGTGGTTGCTATGTCGTAGGTTGGAACTGTGTCGCAGCCTAGTATGAGATGGATGGGACAAAATACATTTGACGACGGCGGCACGTGAGCTACTCTTCATAACCATAATTATGAGATTTCGGGAAAATATCAGGCTGGGTGTGACGAGATTTCTGGTATTCAAGCAGATTTGATGTCATTACTACACTATGATGACAGATTCTGTAACGGAATTCTATAAGTAAGCTACATTGGCTTGTGAAATCTTCCTCTAAGCACTTCTTGGAGTTTGCTCAACTGAAGCCATGTCAAACAATTGTGAAGTCCAGGAGCTAGTACAAGAGTTCAGAGAGAGAGGTCTGCAGAACCTTTTGAGTAATCTTCCAGTACAGTCGTACTCGACTTAGGTACACAGGCAGGCAAAAGTTTGCTCTAAATCAGGCGAAGGCAGGCACAAATTTGCTCTAAAATGGAGCCACGAAGGCCATAAGACCTCACCAAATGACTCTAGCAAGCCCCACCCTGAAATATTCCAACATAGCAGAACCATGGGAGCTATGTGTCTTATGCAGTGGGACACACAATTCCAGGGGACCCCAAGCTGTGGCTGGTTAAGTGTTGCCAACCCGACCAAAGGATGGGGTTGCAGATGGATCCACAAGGCCTTAATTCAGCACCAATATCAAACAACAGAAAGAAGCAGGCAGCCGGCAACTAGCAGGAAGGACTCCAGGAACCAGTGCACAATGTCTTCGCTAAGCAAATTTTACCACCAGCTGAGCAGATAAGTTCCCCAGGACGGGACACTGGTGAGTCTTAGGGGCCTGTTAGGGCGCACACCTCAAACAGTCCTTAAGATGGGTAACTCCGTGGGTTTGACTCAAAATAGTCTTAGGGGTGTCGGGGGGTGAGTCAAAGTCCTCTATTGTAATAAACCCGCGGCTTAATACCAGGGTTCAGGGTTTTGGGTTCCCATGGTATTGAATCCATGTTTTTATAAACAGTGCATTATAAATAGGCACTTGTGTAAATAAGAAAGGTTAGGTTTTATGATGTAAGAAAGATTAAGGCGAGGCTAAGGCTGATTTTGTAAGGAAAGGTTAAGTCCCAGCTGTGTGCGTGGACGACCTCTGCAGCTGTGTGCACAGAGGGTTTTGTAAGAAGGTTAAGGAAATATATGTAGCTGTGTGCACAGAGGCATGCTGCTGTGTGCGCGGCTGTTAAGGACTGAAGGGATCTGCAGCTGAGTACGCAGATCAAACTGTGGTTTTGTAGCAAGTTGAATAAAACACAGTTTGTGGACGTAACCCCTACACTGGCGGTGAACCACGTTATATCTAGTGTTGTGGTTTCTTGTGTTGTTTCTCTTTCTGTTGTCTTTTATGCATTAATAACTGTATACATTTGATAACTTAGATCACTGCTAATAACAAGCTTCGCTGTGAATTCCCTGTAGTGGGTTAAGCAAGTCACGGTTGTTTATCTATCTGTGAAGTTGTATATAAGTGAATGACAAAGATGTGTAATTGTTGATTAATAAGTTATTAAAGGCTAAGGTACAGTAATATCCCTCTCTGCTTGCAGAAACCTAATTCTGCTGCACCCCATAGTTGTTTCGGGTGAGACTGCAACCTGCGCGTAGGTTGTTGCCGAAAGGGCCAACACTGTGGGTCTTTTGTTGGTGCGACATACAAGGATTAAACTCGGGTCTGCCCTATTGCCCAACAACCTCCATTTAGAAAAATAGGTTGTTAGCCAAATGTCGAGGAAAGGATGAAACTGAATTTACTCTGGCAGTGAAAGAGATATGTGAGGAGTATGATGATAAAGGTACAGAGAAAGAGGACTTTATTACAGAGATTGATGATGGGAAATCCATATCATGTATAGATGAAATATTAAAGGATTCTATGAACAAGTAGAGCATCCCATTCTTTTTTTGAAGAGGACTAAGTGTGGGAAATGGATCACAAGAAGAAATGATAGGAGGGTCCATTGGATTTGAATCTGTTTGATGTAAACAAAATAGGTAACTCACTTTTCACTTGTAATATCTAGTAAAATACACCATTCTCAAGGTTATACATCAAAATTTCCACTTAGGCAATATAATGTACATGTTTTTAGTCACAACACCATTGAATTTATATTGGATGATAGGAATTATTGTGAAGGGAAACTTTTGAATATGATGTGAAGACATCAATGTTTCCCTAGGTGGTCTCTTGAATATTATTATTTTCATTTATACTTTCCACTAAATACATGTTGCATTATTTTCTAGATAATTTTTTTTTTAGTTCATGTAGTTTTCATAGAGTCTCACAAAGACTTCCTTTAATAGTCTACACTCTTAGTTAAAGACCTTTGTTGGGTAATTATGATTGCCCATAATGGTGAATAACCTATTGATCTGGGGAAAAACATGGCCAACAGTGGAGTTTTTATGGTTTTCTTGTCCACATAATTACCCAAAATGTTTTTGTAGGGTTTCTTATGCTTGTGAGGTTTTCCAGAACACACCAAAACCTTGTTTTGTTTTTCTTGTTCATAAGTAGATAATATATTAGGATTTCCTATGGGATTAAGACATTCCCAACCTCAAGGTATAGGGATACTACCACTCAATAATGCCTAGAAATTTATCATATTGGTCTTTTCAACTATGTCCATGTTTTTTAATTTCCCAAATTTGTTTTTTTTATGCACATAACTCTCCCAAAAAAAACCCAAAACTGAAGTTACAGATGTTTAGGGATTCCAAGAGGTATAAACAAGCGTATAATAATCCCTAGTTGCACCATATTTGCTAGTGAAGAATAATTATTATTGTAGGAAGATGATGGCAAGGGGTTTGGGACAAGTGAGTTGTGCAACATTGTGGCAGTTGCACAAGCTCACGCAATACCACGCAAGGGCAGATTGGCGCGATAAGCGGGAAAATAACCAGTTTTTAATATTTTATGTATATTTTGACCAAGTTTTGTTGTAATAGGTCAGTAGAATTTAGAAGTCAGTTATTAGTGGACCCTCTATGTATATGCATAAGCCTATTTATAGATCCATTTTGGAGAGTCATAGATATGAGAGGGAGATAGAGATAGAGCATCATATGTGAACAATTGTGAAAAATTGTATTGCATGCATGATTGTAAGGGATACAATCTGGTGCGATCTATCTTATGGATATTTTCCTGTCTTAACTGTGATTCTATCTGGGCTTCTTTTTTATGTATGCAGTCTCCAGTTTTGGAGAAGGATTATGTAATTTGGTGTATTTGTGCAAGATTAATATATGATGCAATGTGTATGGCTCAATTATTGTCTATTGTGTTATCATGAATATTGCACCTTCTACGGACATAAGCTATTCCTCTGGTCTGAATGGTTTAGATCCAGAATAAATGAGTGATTGACAAAGGATGAAGACCTTCCCTAAATGCTGTAGACACTTGGAATACTACTTCGGTTGTGAACCTTTGTACCTACAAACATATCAAACATACAAGCACATCAAAGCTACCAGAAAATCATCTACTTATCCATGTTAGTGGCTAAGGAATCTAACAACATGTACATGTGAAATCAAAACAATAGTAATGTGGGACGGTAATCAGCTTTGCATTAAGAATGTATGGAGAAGCTTACAATGTTTCCTTAGTGTCGACAAGCCCCTCCACAAGACAAACACTTCATCCCCATAAGCTCCAACGTTTCTCTCTATGCTCTCCAATGATTTAGACTAGGTAGTCAATCCAACAACATAACAATACCTCTATAGTTATCCCCTTCAACTATGGATATGATCTTGTATTTATAAGGCTCAATGGATAGAAATAGTTGAGAGAATTGTGGGTGAGGTGGCTCCAATATCCTACCATGGGGGATCTCAAGCTCAACTAACCCATAATGATAGGTATAAGGGAGGACACGAGGCTCAAGATCTATAAACCTCGAGAAACTTCTCTTTTTCCCATTTTACCCAGGGTACCGATTATCTTCCCTTATGACAGAGCGGTTTAGATAAGAACCACTTTTAGACCAAAGACCATAGGTGGTGGAATCACTTCTCTAAAACAGGATACAGGCGGTGCTGAGCAAGGTACCGCTCATCAGCCATAGGGAAAGCACGGTGTTAGGTTTTTTCAAGTAGAATTGACAAACATAGAAATTTTCCACTCTAAGTGTTGGGATTAAGGGAAAACATGGAAGTTAAGGGTCTTAGTACATGATGGTGACTAGATTTAGGTATAACAGAATTCCCCCCCAAAGCATGATATTTAGAGGGATACGATAAGCGAGAGCGTTGAGAGAACAAGTTGTCACTTCGAGGTGAAAATGTCAGCTCGATCAGAGAATGTCGTCAAGTAGGCATTTGTAGTACATCAATACTTTTGACTCATAGACAAATGTAACCAACTCATGGCTACGGACCAATACAAGACAGATCCATGAGAGAAATAAACAAGCATGGCTACTAGAATACAGCGTAGATCCATGTGATGGAGGACTCAAACTTGGAAATAGATACTAGACATACAACATAGATCTATGTCATACAGACACAAATTTGAGCATAGCCACAACCATACAAATGTGGATCCATGCTAGATATACAAAACTCCATCGCAACCTGGGGAAAGAAATGAGCGCTAAACAAATAACCAGGGTCTTCATCTCATCTTCCACAAAGTATGATTCTATCCATGTGATTACAATGATCTAAAGTCGAACATGGTAGAAACCACTTGATTACCAGCCAATGATGTGAACCATTAACAAGTGCGAGGGAGATCACCATTGATGTCAATGATTCCCAAGGTACCCTAGTACAATCTACTGAGCATGAATAGATGTCTTGATGTCAAACACCTAGTCAATTCTATTGATCAAAGGTCAATGATGTGAACCCATGTCGAGAGTGAGAGAATCTGTCATTGAGGCATACAGATATCAAGGCACTAAATTTTTTTCTAAGACTATTTCCCGAATGATGAGCTGATGTCGACAGGAATAATCTCGTCGAAGGAGGGCCATGATGAGTCCCACATCGACGACATGAAACTCAAAACATAGTTCTAGAATGATGTGAATGTAGTAGCCATAAGTCAAACTCAAAAGTACTGACACAGACACTATTTTAACTGCAGAGGTAAAACTTCTTCAACTTCCCTTTGAACATCGGGCGGCACGAAAAAAGACTTGGTAGCATGACTAAACCAAACAAACACACAATGTGACGGTGGACAATGCATTCTATTAAAAGACTCAAAGGAGTGGCATGACTACTGAAAGTGGATCATCATGAAGATCAGTTGAATACCCAATTGACTGAAATGATATGCAGACAAGTGCCATGTTCAAAGGTAATGTCAAACTACTGCCATTTATTTGAAAAATGATTCCCTTCCCATTTCCCCCCATCATGATTGATGGGTGCCTCTTTTCAGTTTTATGAGTTCAAAGAGGGTAACAAACACTCGTTATAGCTCATCCGAAGACAAGTCCAAACTAATATGTTTTACGAACCTGAGAGAGGAGGGGTTCGTTCCCAAAAGAGGGTCTCTCAATGTTTAATTTAACAATTCCAATGAAAGAAAACTCGGTATCGTTCATGTTTGGAGAGTCTGAACGACCACGAAAGAAGACTCCATATGGTCCTTTTTTGTAAAATAGTTCACCTGAACCGAAAAAGTGATAAATTACCGTCAGATGAATGACTCTTCAAATGCTTTAACGAGCGTGAAGAAGACAAGATCACTCAACAATCTTTTTGTATTTAAAAATCCCAACAAGAGTTTAAAGAAGACTCCACTAGGTCTCTTTTCACGATAAGATATTTTACGAGCTTGAAAAGAATAAAAAATGGACTCGGAGCTTTGATGCTAAGTTTTGAGAGAGTGACCAAAGTATAGCAATAAACGCTCAAAAAACTTTTTCTATTTTATGGCAGTACGAAAAAGTCAAAAATGAACTCCCAAAACTTTACTGCTACTGCTCTTCTATCCTGCAACGACTCAAAAACAAGTGTTAAATACCCCAATAACTGACATTAAAGGATTATGACTGATAGATTTTGAGTAATAAATTATTTTAAAAAAAACCTATAGCATGTCAAACTCTAAAATGTATATAAAAGTCATGTAAATAGTAAAAAATCAAAACATTTTACTATTTACCCATAGTGGAGAACCTTTGGAGCATTTCTTAGCCAGATTTTCAGTCACTAATATCGGTAGCATCCACCATCATATTCATGCACCGTCAGTTCCATGTAATAGCCTAGACTCTACTCTTTCATTTTATGCCTTCAATTTTGATTTTTAATGGCATTTTGGGCTTATATGGCAAGCTCTTAAATCATAGAAGCAGGCACCGCTCTTATCCCTTGCGGGATAAGTGGTACCCCACTCGACCCATGTCGAAAACATAACACACAGGAGGTGCCGGCCGTGGAGAAATAAAAGTGGTTGCACAAGAATAACTAGCTCATTTTTATTGATTTTCGATGATTAAGAATGATTCTAACAAATCTTGTGATGGTTTTTGACAGGTTCTTCTTGTTAAAAAATGGTCATATGGAAAGAGAGGAAACATGATAATGAAGACGCCTTCGCTGAATGAAATTCAGGTTGCATAGCCACATTGAGAGACTATGGACTCTTAAAGTTCTTCCGTACACCTAGCATGGTATCGCATGAGTAACTACTAGAGAATATACTCTGAATGTGGAATCCGGATCAACAATATTTCGAGGTTGGTGCTCGCATATTGATAGTTGAGGTAGTGCACATCTACTTCCTTATTGGCCTTTCAATATGGGGTTCTCCATCTCCCATCTCGTTGACTAGTTCCAGCAGGGGGAACATTACTACTCAGGAGTTGATAGACCATCACTGCATTCCTGGGACCATGACATTGTGGAAGAAAATTCCCATAAAAGTAGTGATGGATGGCCCTCTATAGATCGTGTTGTTTACCATGTAGAGAGTGGTAGGAAGCCAAGGAGTACACTAGACATCTAGAGCGCATATGCTCTATGCCATAGAGGCCATGACGCCTACATTATTTAACTGGACAGAAGCTCTACTTTCGATCTTCATGATAAACTGACCAAGTGTCGGTAGGGGGAGCTGAAAAAATTTGGTTTTAGTTCCATTCTAGCTTGTTTTTTCTTCGAGCAGGTTCCATAGATGAGACCCCAGGTGGTATTTACAGAGCTGAGGGCACATGAACCTCGCATGCAGAGGTGGGTCCGGATTATGGCCCGTATTGGAGCGGGCAGGGGGAAGGTAAAGTTTAGTGACCCATTCTTTCGATGGTTGAGAGATCAGCTCCTCATGGTGGAGGATTATGCATATGTAGGCACTAACTTCAGCGATGACCTTGACCTACCGCTCTCTCCTGGTGGATAGTGGGGTGACATTGGTAAGAAACAAAATACCCTAAAATGGAAATAGTGTTTTTATTTTTTTGATGTTTTATATTTTTTATGTTTAGTAACAAGACTTGAATGTTTTCATGTAGACATCGAAGTAGCACAACCTGGGGGAGCCTCACCATTGGATAGGTGAGTCAGAGCCTGTTTTGTACCACAGGGTGACGATGTGACAGGGGAGTTAGAGGAGAACCTGGAGAGGTTGACTCTAGACATCCCTGATGCTTCTATTGATGACCTCCCACTGAGGTATCAAAGGCCTACAATGAGAGTACTGGGTCGCTTTAGCAGACTGATACGTAGAGTATCCCGAGCACTGATGTGTTACCATGAGCATCATTAGACAATGAGTGCATGATGTATTCACTGAAAGCTAATAGCTTCAGGATTTTTGTATGGTGA